>APFE031476768.1:0-23847 GCA_000404065.3 Pinus taeda
ATCTCTTAAGTTTAGTAATTTCTTCATGAAAGTAATCCACATCTATAGCATCCATATAATCATCATCTTCAAATGCCATTAACAATTTATATTCATTACCTCGTTCATCTTCATTACTATTTGATAGACCATCACTGTCTTCATGAGTGTAGTAGCTTTTCTTACTTGCACTCGGTTTCTTATTCCATCTAGCAGGTTCCTTTCCTTTATCCTTATAAGGACATTTTGCAGCATAATGACCTACTCTTCCACAAGAAAAGCATTTAAAAGGCAACTTACCTTTGAACCTTCCAGAATCCCTTTGAAGATTTCTGACAAAGTTTGATTCTTCTTCCTCTTCTTCTGGGACGTGGCTTGCTTCATAATAATCTCTTTTGCCTGATGCCTTGAAAGCAACTTCTCTTCTATCTAATGGACCTCCCTTTCTCATTTCATAAGAAGTTAGAATTCCATGTAGCTGAGACATAGTAGAATTCGTAGATTTTCTTTTTCTTCTATTGCAGATACTTTAGATTCAAACTTGGGGGACAATGATCTTAGAACCTTTTCAACCACAATAGCCTCTTTTATTTCTTCACCCAAATTTTTCATACAATTAACAACTTCATCTACCCGAAGAAAAATAGTTAGCCACACTTTCATCATTATACATCTTGAGAGTCTCATACTGAATCCTGAGAGTTTGAAGTTTGGCACGCTTTACCTGTTCATCTCCTTCATAGCTTGTGACAATCTTTTCCCATATCTCTTTTGCGGATTTATAGTGCATTACCTTCATGAATTCAATTTGAGATATACATCCTAATAGGGTACTGACTGCTTTTGCATTTGTTTCATACTTCTTTTTCTCGTCTGCATCTGTAGGAGTAGTTGAAGGAAAAGCATAGCCTGTCTCTACAATGTTCCAAACATCCGTACCAAGAGATTGAAGATATGCAGTAACTCTTACCTTCCAATAATTGAAGTTTGTCCCATCAAAAATCGGTGGCCTGATAGATGCTTCCCTCTCGTAGTTGCTCTTGATGAAAGATCTTCCTTCAAGCGATCAAGCTTCTTTAGAAGGACCTGCTCTGATACCAATTGTTGAAAATAATACTGAGAGGGGGGGTGAATCAGTATTATCTAGTACTTTTAACAATTCTTCCTTATTTATACTTTGAATTATTTTTGCATATCAGTACCATAAAACAATGAGCATGAACAAGAAAAACAGACAGTCACATCAAAGAACACCAGATATAAGGTGGAAACCCAATGTGGGTGAAAACCACCTGCTGCAATATGTCTCTATCTTCTTTCAAATTAGAAACTCCTTTTACAATGGTCTTGTACTGGTGCAGTCCTTTACCAGTACGCAGGCTGCAACCTGCAGAGAGCTACAACTCTCTCTCGTTTTCCAGTCTCTCCTGGAAGGGAGCTACAACCCCCTACTTCTTTTCTTTCAAGGACCACTTTTCATAAATTTTCAAACTGGATCCATAAATATCAAATGATCATCAAGTACCAGTAAGTCACCCAGATAACCAGTTCCACAATAACAGAAAACTAAACCCAAAACACCTTCTGTGGCGTCTCCTGTGGCGCCTCCTGCGGCGTCTCCTACGGCGCCTCCTGCGGCGTCTCCTGCGGCGCCTCCTGCGGCGTCTCCTGCGGCGCCTCCTGTGGCATCTCCTGCGGCACCTCCTGCGGCGTCTCCGCACTTCCACATCTACAACGCTCGAGAGATCACCCTTCACAGATTCGCTTTCCACTTCACTTTCATATAGATCAAAAACAATAACCCAATATTTCAGATCTTAAGATATTGAACCCAAAAGCATACACAAGCCAAATGATCTCCTTTGCTTTATATGGGCAAGCTCTTCCTCAAATCATGGACAAATACCACGGGCCAAAACCATAACAAACCAATACCATCAACTCAATACTAGGGATCAACACGTCTGTCAAGATGCCATGGTCCAAAAACCATAGGTTCAAATTCCAAGGACTAACTACATGGACGAAAGGTAAGTTTTCCCACATGAAATAAACTTTTCTCTGCATAAAATTTCGTGAACTTTTCTCCACATGAAATAAAATTTTATAAACTTTTCTCTGCATAAAATTCCGTGAACTTTTCTCCTGCGTACTTCTTAATTCTCATCATATTCAGAGCCATGCCATGCGTGTTGCCATCAAGTACAACATCTGTAACATATAACCATACCAGAAACATAATGCCAACAATTGCCACATCACATAATACTAGTGATGTTGTAGTAGTTAGCGGGATAAAATTTAATAGGGGTTTTATTTAAATCCAGGAGTTAGATTGAGATAAATTTTATATTGCTAGAAATATCTCAATGCGTTCAACGTAATGGTAAAATTTATTTTCTATTTTGCTAAAATTAGAAAAAGAGGATTGTTGTCACCCTATATTGAAAATAACATCTTCGATATTGGGTTAATTTTGATGTAACACCTTCCACATCCTGAGAAATACCAAAGCAGATGGTAAGGTGTTACATTGATGATAGATTTAAATCTACTCCTCGTATATATTAAGAAAATCATTTTTTGGTTTCCTCTCGATTTTTGTTTCTATATTAATTTTTTTTCTCTATATAATTATGCTATTTTCTTTATATTTGTGGATGCATTTAAAAAAAATTATTAGCATTGATTCATCCCCCTTCTCAGTATTGTTGAATATTCCAACAATTGGTACCATAGAAGGTTTCTTGAGAAATAGTTTGACTACCTGAAGGTAGACCAATGTAAGACTCATGGAAAATAAACACAATACACCAAACATGGTATGTTATTGTTTGATGGACATAATTATTCTTTTTTGGATGTTGGGTTCTGTTATATTATTTCCAAGACTAGCCCACATAGTTAACGAAGGGGTTAGAAGGCCAGCGAAGCCCCCCCTTTGTTGTGTCGATTATGTAGCGGGGGGAGTCATAGGTTGCTTGAGGGGTGCAGATAACTCACTCTATGGGGTATGGGCTAGCGCCCTAGAAGATTTTGTTTTTGGACCCTATATTAGGTTGGGTGGACCTACCTATGTTATTGTGCATGTTTTTTGCACATGATTTTGGACGCGATGGTTTTCAGTCCATGGTATTGGATACTTCGACATGTATAAATATGTATTGTAACATTGAAAGGAGCATAATGAAAAATCGAGCTAGTAGTCTCGGTTTTTGAATCCAGGGGAAAATCTATGTGTGTATGTGTTTTATGTGTTATGCCCTCACATTGCTTATTTTTTGTGTTTTACAAGTCGTATGAAAGTAATTTATGTATGGGGTTAAAACCTACATCTGGTATCCGAGTTGTTTTCGCTTCAAGGGGACACCTTTGTTGCCGAGGGGTTTCGCTCGAGCCTCTGGTAGACCCTGTTTAGTGGGAGATCTACAAGATCGATTCTCATGGGGAAAGAAGATGGCAAGCAGAGGAAAGATAGAGATCGAGAAATTTAATGGTCATAATCTTGAATTGTGGAAACTCATGATGGACAATATGTTGGTGGATAAAGATCATTGGATTGTGGTAGATCCGGGTACTAAACCAATGGGAGTGTGAGATGAAGAATGGAAGAAGTTGGATCAAAAGGAAAAGAGCACAATACGATTGTGTGTCTGAGATTCAGTATTGTTGAATGTATCAGAGGAAGCTATGAAGAAGTCTTTGTGGGACAAGTTATGGACTTTGTACCAATCTATGTCTCTGGTGAATAAATGTTTCCTATGGAAAAAGCTGTATAACATGAGGATGCAAGATGGGGGCTCGATGAGAGACCATCTGATTGCATTTAATATTTTGGTAAGTTAGTTATCATCTGTTGATATCAAAATTTCAGATGAAGATATGTGCATTAGTTTGTTGTGTTCTCTACTAGATTCATGGGGTTGTCTAGTTATTGCAATAGGTAGAAATGCAACTGCCTTGCAGTTTGACGAAATAGTCTCATCTTTGCTGACAGAGGAGATGAGACGAAAAATATGGAGAGCCAGAATGGTGATGCCTTGTTTGTACGAGGATGTTCCTAGAATAGAAACAAAAATAAGTCATCGAGTGGGAGATCCAAATTTAGAGGGAGATCTAAATCTCCAGGAAAACCTATAAAGATGGTGTGCTGGAAATGTTGAAAGGAAGAGCACTACAAAAGGGACTGTAAATGTAAAGCTCTTGACAGAGGAAAGGGATTTGATGATGCTCCTTCTACAGAGGTGAAAACCTCCTCAGATGAAGGTGGGGATGTGTACTTAGCTTCTTCAAGTACACATGTAGATCATGAGGCATGGCTGATTAACTCAGGTTAATCCTTTCACTTCACTCCCCATTGAGAGTGGTTCTGCGAGTATGAGAAATACGATGGTGGTGTGTTTTGCAGTAAGGAATTTGAAGAGTTCTGTAAGAAGTGTGGTATAGCATGGATGAAGACTACTCCATATAGACCTTAGCAAAATAGAGTTGCAGAAAGAATGAACAAGACATTGATGGAAAGGGCAAGAAGCATGCTCAGTGGTGCCAGGTTAGGACGAGAATTCTAGGCAGAGGCAGTGGAGACATCATTTTACCTAGTTAAGAGATCACCTTCATTAGTGTTGGAGGATAAGACTCCACAAGAGGTATGGATTAGTAAGGAACCCTCTCTTTCACATTTGAGGGTATTTGGATGTAATGCATATGTACATGTTCCAATGGATAAATGAGCCAAGTTGGATAGTAAATCTGAAAGTGCATCTTTATTGGGTATAAGGATGGTTTAAAGGGTTATAAGCTTTGGAACTCAATAACAAGGAAGGTTGTGCACAACCGAGACGTGGTGTTTATAGAGGTGAAAGATGTTATTAAAAATGAAGTCCAACTAAAGGAACCTGAGAAGATAGAGATTGAGCTAAAGGAGGAAGAATCAGACTCTACAGCAAAGGAGGAATCAAAAGAGGAAGAGACACAAAATCCAGGTGTGAGAAGATTAGTGCCAGAAAGAAGGTAGCCAGAAAGGTATAGTCCACATGCTTTCTATTCAGATTTTACTTTATCTATTATTGATGATGATCCCAGAAATATGAAGGAAGCAATAGCTTCAGAGGATGGAAAACTCTGGAAAGAGGCCATGGTTGATGAAATGGCATCTTTGCACAAAAATGAGACTTGGGATCTGTTGGAGTTGCCAGATTCAAGGAAACCCATTGGCAACAAATGGGTGTTCAAGAGGAAGACAAATGTACAAGGAAATATGGAGAAATACAAAGCTCAGTTGGTAGAAAGAGGTTATTCCCAAGTGTCAAGAATCAATTTTAGTGATATTTTTTCTCGTGTTGCCATGGTAACTTTAATTAGATTACTTTTATCTGTTGTTGCTGCTTTTGATTTTGAGGTAGAACATATGGATGTGAGGACAACATTTCTTCATAGGGATCTAGGAGAGGAGATGTACATGAGGCAAGTTGAAGGCTTTGTGGTGAAGGATAAGAAAGAACTAGTATGCAAGTCACAAAAGTCTTTGTATGTGTTAAAACAGTCACCAAGGATGTGGTATCAGAAATATGATACATTTATACTGGGACTTGGCTTTACCAGAAGCAAAGCGGATCATAGTGTGTATTTTAATTAATTGGTGATCATGTTATTTATCTGGTCTTATATGCAGATGATATGTTGCTGGTTGGATATGACAAAGAAATTATCTAGGATTTGAAGACCCATTTGTCCTCCAAATTCGACATGAAAGATATTGGTGCTGCAAACTATATTTTGGGCATGGAAATTAAAAGAGATCAAACAAAGAGGAGGCTCTGGTTAAACCAGAGGAAGTATGTAGAGACAATATTGCAGAGGTTTAATATGCAGGATATTAAAATGGTGAAGGTTCCTATTCCTGTAGATGTAAAGTTATCTGCTGAATAGTGTCCCAAGACACAAGAAGAGGAAGAGGACATGTCCTATGTTCCATATGAAAGTGCACTCGGTAGCATGATGTATGTAGTTGTTTGTACTAGACCAAACATTACACATGCAGTGCAAGTATTGAGCAGGTTTATGTGAAAACTAGGGATGGAGCACTGGACAATAGCGAAGCGAGCTTTCAGGTATTTGCGTGGCAGTAGTGATTACAGTTTGTGCTACCAAGGAAGACTAGGATTGGACAAAGTGTTGGATATTCATGTCTTTGTTGATGCAAAACGGACTGGATATTTGGATGAGAGAAGATCTACAAGTGGGTATGTGTTTTACCTATTTGGAGGTGCAGTCAGTTGGATGAGTAAGAAAGAATACATGGTAGCCACTCATGCAACAAAGGAAGCAATTTCTTGCAGAGGTTGTGTTCAAGTATGGGGTTAGTACAGGGAGCTATAAGGATAGACTGTGATAGCCAAAGTGAAATTTTTTTGGCAAAGAAACCTACATATGATTCAAAGATAGAGCACATTGATATTTAATATCACTTTGTGAGGGATATGATAGAAGACAAAAAGGTGTTTCTGGTAGAGGTGGACATTTTGAAGAATATTGCAGATGCATTGAAAAAAGCTATGAGCTCTGAGAAGTTTGCTTGGTGTAGAGATACAATGGGTGTTGCAGGGCTGAATAACTGACTAAGCTGTGTTGTGGCCCCGTGTGGAAAGAAAGCAACAAGTGGGAGAATGTTGGGTTCTGTTATATTCTTTCCATGACTAGCCCACGTAGTTAACCAAGGGTTTAGAAGGGGTCGCAGCCCCCCTTTCGTCGCGCTGATTGCGTAACGGGGGGAGTCATAGGGGGTTTGAGGGGTGTATGTAACCCCACTCTATGGGGTCCAAGGCATTGCCCCAGGAAATTTTGTTTTTAGACCCTATATTAGGTTGGGCAGACCTACCTATCATTTTGTACATGTTTTTTGCACATGGTTTTGGACGCGATGGTTTTCGGTCCATGGTTTTGGATGCGATGGTTTTTAATCCATGGTATTGGATTCTTAGGCATGTATAAATATGTATTCTAACATTGAAAGGAACATAATGAAAAATCAAGCTGGTAGTCTCGGTTTTGGGATCCAAGGTAAAATCTATGTGAGTATGTGTTTTATGTATTATTCTCTCACATTATTTAATTTTTTTGTTTTAGAATTCGTATAGAGGTAATTTCTGTATAGGGTTAAAACCTAAATTGGAGCATAATGATGATATTGTTTTGTTGTGGTAAAACAAAAACCCCCCATTTTTACTTTATTATCTTAATAATAATAATCGGTACCCTCTATGTAAATTTTGGTGATAACATTCTTTTAATTCTTTGGTTTGGTTAAATTTGCAATATTTTTATTATTTTTTATATTTTCATTTTTATTGTTTCATTGAGTGTGGTTTCTCACAAGCTTCCCAAAGGCTCTAATTTTTCTAATTTTGGACTTAAAGTTTGCAAATGAAGCTTATTCAAAGTTTGAGTCATTTTCACCACCTGGGCTTTATATATACTAAGAAAAGTAGTTTGTGGCCTCTTCATTTGTGCTTCCATATTAAAAGTATTTTTTCTCTATATAATTATGTTCTTTTATTTATATTTTCAGATGCATTTAAAAAAATTTGAAGTTAAAATTTGTTAACATTGCTTCATCCCCCCTCTCAATATTGTTGAATATTCCAACAATTGGTAACACATAAGATTTCTTGGGAAATAGTTTTACCATTGGAAGGTACATCTTTGTAAAAAATCATGGGAAAGGAAACAAAATACAACAAACATGGTATGTTATTTTTTGGTGGACACAATTATGCCTTCTGGAGCATAATGATGATGTTCTTCTGTTCGGGCAAAAGAACGACCCACCATTTTTACTTTATTATATTCATAATATTAATGGGAATCTTCTATGTAAATTTTGGCCTTATCATTCTTTTAATGCTTTGGTTTGGTTAACTTTGCGACCTTTCCACTATTTTTCATCTTTGTGCTTTGATTTTTTCATTAAGTGTGTTTTCTTGCAAGCTTTCCAACAACTCTGATTTTGCTAAGTTTAGACTTAATGTTTTCAAATGACACTTATTTTAAGTTTCAATGATTTTCACCACCTGACCTTTAAAATGTACAAAGCTTCTTTATTTTAATTCAAAAATTTAATTAATTTTAAGTTTGTAAATATCATTATTAATTAAACTAAATTATAATTAGTTTAGTTAATTTGTCAATAATTAAGTTTTTATCATTTTATTAATTTTTTATTATTAATTTTCTAGTCCCACTAGCACAACTGGTGGGGGATGGGACTCATTAGAAATGGTGTGATTGAAAGAAAAAACATAATTGTGTAAGAGATGGATATAAATTTGTAGCACAAATATAAGCTAAGTAATATATTTCGATACAAATTGTACATACAACTATTCACATTTTGAACAAAGGATTTCTCAGACGAGATAATGAAAAGAGTTGCAAAATCTAGAAATGATGAACATTTGACTAAGCACATGCAAGAAGAACAAAATCGAATTGAGAAGAATGAGACATGGGAACTTGTTCCAAGTCCCCAGAACAAAACTCCAATAAAAATAATGTGATTGGTGTAAAAAGGGTATTCATAAACAAACTAAGTGAATATGGAAAGGTGACCAAAAACAAAGGAAGGCTAGTGTGCAAAGGATATGCCAAAGCTGAAGGGATAGAATCTGAAGAAATGTTTTCTCTAACATCTAGAATGGAAGCAATTAGAAAACCATTTTCGTGAGTATGCTCCAATAAAAACTAAAAATGCTTGAAGATGATGGGGGCCGATTTCTTGGAAACCCTGCACTGGAATTTTCTGAAATTGCTTGAGAATGTTACCATCATCCGTATGCATCTCCCACTAAAAAAAGTTGGCAAATGGATGCACGGTTTTCAGTTTATGTCAAAAAAAAAATTATGCTCTATGTATTTTTGTATCCAGTAGTAAAACATAACATCGTGTAGTTTTTTAGGACAACAAGTAAACTAAATGGTAGGAGCTTGAGAATGATGGGTGGATGCTCAAAATAGATGACGGTGATCGTTTGGCATGGCCTTCGCCTTGTTGGAGCATTTAAGCAAAAGAGGGGAAGGTCAAAATTTGACTTCTTTTGACTAGGCTTGACCAACTTTCATTTTGGTATCAACTTGTTCTTGTCACTTGCAGATGTTGGAGAGTACATGCATTCATCATAGAGATGCATGGAGTAAGGATTTATTTTTTTCCTTTTTTCTTCTTCTAGGCCTACTACCTACCTTAAGGAGGGTTTCAACTAGTACATTTACCTAGGCACGTCAAAGGAGGTTTTCACCTAGGATCTTTTTTTTCTTGTTTTTTTTTTACGAACCCATTGACCGCCTCATGGAGGTTTTCAATCAATGAGCCAATCTGAGGCACCTCAAAGGAGTTTTTCACCTTAGATTTTTAATTTTTTTTCTCTTATTTTTCAATTTTTCTTTTTTTTCTTCTACCCTACTCTACTTGAGAAACAAAACCATTTTCAAGTATAAGAATACATCCAATGGAGCTAGGCACAGATGAAGATGGCATACAAATTGATGTGTAGGTTTACAATATATGATTTGACATGTAGCTATATCTCAGAGACCAAATGATTGGACTTTGAAATGATGAAGTAGAGTTGAAGAAGAGAGTTATGTTGCAACTTAGTGATTGTCTGGACCATATTTCAATATACTTGTGATGCCTCTGGTCCACTTGTTGATTTCGACCATCTTGGACGTCTTCTTCTATCATGACCTTCAAGTCCTTCTCTTTTGTTGATTGTCCTCTTGAATACATGGAGGATTTGATGGTAAGAATGAGGGAGATCTCTTGATCTTTGATGTTGATGTCTGTGCTTCATCAAGTGCAGCCCATGATTTTATGGTCTTCTCATTCAAATCTTTTTCTTCCTGATGTGGTCCTTCAATGATATCAAGATAATTTCATTTTTGCAATACTCTTCCTGATCTATAGTGAACATCATAGATCCCAAGAGGAGATGTTTGGAAGTGTTATACCTGAGCATTGTAATTGGGGTGAGCTACTGAGGATATTGTGGATGGCTCCCATAAGTTCCTTTCCAACCTTTTTGCCAAGATTTCTTTTGGGGTTGTGATTGCCAATGTTGCCAAGGAAAGGGTGTTTTCCAATTACGTTGAAGTGGATGTGCATAATTTTGAAATTGTGAATTAGGCTCCTGCATCATATCAGGCTGAAGAGGCTACCATGGTCCTCTTGGAGCTACATAACATTACAGCATTGGCAATTGACTTGCTCCATTATCCTCTTGTTGAACTTCCTTCAACCTTGATAATGAGGAGCAACATTTAAGATCATGTGATTCTACATAGACAACATAAAAATCTTCTTTCTCCTCGTTTTGTATTCTTAACATTTCTACTCATCGGGTTAGATTGCTAAGAATTTCTGTTTTAAAATCATCAAAAAAATTTCCAATTTTATCTTGACTTACCAATCTTGATGTTCATTTACTTAGTCTTCACTTTCCTCTTGATATGTGTTTGCATGTTTCACAAATTTCTTCAAATCATAATTGGTATACATCACCTCTTCTCATGAGATCAAGGAGATCAGTCCACTCATCCCTAATTGTTCAAAGTAAGATGGTTTTTGGTGTGTTGGATCCTAAATGATGTAGTTTTCCCTTATTAAAATTATAAATGAACCTCTCTGCTATATCCTCAAGGGTCTCATCTTCTCTTTGATGCATTATAAATATTTCTTCCTTAAGATCATGATATTTATATTTTTCTAGAAATATATTTTCCATATCATTCCATGATCTTATTGAATTATTCCCTAAACTAATGAACCATTTAAGACCTTTATCCTTGAATGTTGTCAGAAACAATCTCAATTTTTAAGGTTTTAGTAAGTAACCATAAGATCTACAAACAATTTCAAATTCAAAGAGAAGGGTTTCCAGATCTGCCCACCTTAGACCATGAAATTTTGGAAGAAAAGATGGAGTGTTGTTCTTCTTGTGCATATTGATATCAGTATCTTGAATGGGAAATCCAAGAGGATCTTCCTCATTGTTATCATCTCCATATATTTCTTTTACATTCTTTGCCATCTTCTTCTACTTGCAAAAGTGAATGGTGATGTGGATCTTACTACACCAAATGACAAAATGGGAGGGTGGATTGTTGTTGGAGATTATTTTTTTTCTTATGATTGAATGAAAACTATAATGTAATGAAATTTTATATTTTGAAATTAAATATGCCTAATGCAAATATATTTTGTTTTTGCAGAAAGTAAAAAGAAATGAATCAACTAGGAAAGAAAAAAATGCATACTTTCACATCTCCCTGACAACAATGCCAGAAAGTGATGATCCTCGGTATTGCAACAAGAATGCTGCAACTCCCAACGCTACCGACTTTAATTATCAACCTGGGGTTCATACAAACTTAAGCGGTATCGACACTCTATATGAGGCATACATTGTGTCCTTCCTTTGCTGTCATGATGTAATGGAGTTCATTTACTGAAGTCAAATCCTAAACTAATTACAAAAAATTAAATATTTGAAATGGAACCTTAACTTATTACAAGAAAGAAAGTACAAGGAAAGAGACTGAAATAAAATGCTAAAACACACCATTTTCTAAGTAAATGCTAAGAGGCTTTTCTTTAAAAGAATTTTAAGTTAACATGTATGGAATCCTAATATGGTAGGCATCAAGTGCCTAAATTATCTCCTACTCCAAATCTTCATAATATGCCCAATATTGTCATATATTCCACAAAAATAAATAATATTAGGCGCAAATATCCAATTATTCATAAACCTTCCTAATGAATATATTAAAGTTAAAAATAAATTATCTAATGTAGAAATAGAGGTTTAATGTGTTGAAGGATGGTCATAGGCCTTAATTCGTGTTTTAATTTATATGCATGGACCTTAATTTATGTCTAATTTAGAGGCCCGTCACTGACCAAGAAAGGTCCTATTGATAATTTCAAGTAGGAGATCATGTGTATGTAAGAATAAAACCCAGGCGAAGCATGTTGAGTTGGAATGGTGGCTCTAAATTAACCCATTTTGGTTTTGTGACCTCTTCCAGATCATTGCTTGGATTAGTCCCGTAGCATATGAATTAGCATACCGTAGACAAATAATACAACGGAAAATTTTATAGGTAATGCAATTAAATTTTGTTCAGTGATGAATTAACCAATAATTCTGAGTGATAATAATCATTTGTATCTTGGTTGCAGGTCGAACCAAACGAGGCATTCCTGGTCGAGACCCTGTGTATTCTCGATCAGAGAGAAATAATGTTACAAAAACGAGTTATCCCCCAAGTTAAAGTGCAATGGTAGCAATTTATTTTTGAGCAGGCTACCTGGGAAGAGTTATGCAAGAAACATATCCAATATTGTTCCAAATGCAAGGAAACACTAAGTATTGTGTTATTCTCGACGAGGAGGAGATGTAATGCCCCTCAATACCTAGGGTAACTTTTAGAATTTAATTTATTTTACTGCAGCAAAATGTGGAATGGAGAATTAATGAAATAATTATGAACACATTGTATATATAAAAATTTTTGCTTACATATTTTGTAAAAGAACAAAATCATTTATAGGTTACTAGAAAGATAGGATGCAATAAACAATCTCACACGTTAAGCAGGTAAAAAGAAATAGTTAAGGATTGACAGTTAGCAGCCAACATTGTGGTTAGGAGAGGTCGAAAGGGTTTGGGGAACCCGAGGCAAAAAGGGAGAGAAAATAAGAGGAACAAGATTGGAAGACATTGAAAAAGGTGATGGGCATATCATTCATGATAGGTGTGGAGCTGGTTGGCCAGTGAGACTCATTGAACGCCTGTGACTAGAGCTAGTTATGATGTGGTAGTTTGTAACAAAAAAATGTTTTTCATCCTATTCCTGAGTGTGATATCGGCTTGGCGGGGATCCACATGTGATACTTAATCTCATAGGTTGGGTGGAATGTCCTAATTCCCGTAAGCTTGTGGTTGTTCACCAAATAACTTAGATAAGTTTATTTTGCAAATAATCATATTTTTCCTAGTTTCATTCACTAGTACAAAGTCATAGGAGAGACAAATATCTATAGGTACAGAGAATAAAATTTCCAAGATGAATTGTTATGTATGGCAACGTTAATTAACCTTGATAATGTTGAGAAAAAATGTTTTTTTCTTTAATTTATTGATGACATATTTACTGTAATGATAACTAAATAAATCTAATGTAATGGAAATAATACTATTATTTCAATATTGTACATGTTGTTTCAATTATGTACATAAAATTGAAAATTACAAATGCATATACCTCTATAGGGTAAAAACACATAAGGGTTAAAAAAGCTATAAAATATCAAATGCCTTGAGGACTAGTTAATACGTAGTAAACATTTCACCTTTGCCTACATTTTATCTTCCTTATGGTTTTCGAGAGCTTGGGTTTTCTTTTCTTCTATATTTTGTCAAGACGAGTATGTAACAATATAAACATTAAGAATGCAACCACAATGCTATCAAAATGTTGTGTTACTTGAAAGAAAATGAAAACACTAGGGAAGATTTGAAGTACTAATGGTAAAACAAATATATTTCAAACCTGGGATAGTCCAATAACAAAGACAAGGGATTGATCACCACAGATAGTCCCAATATTCTGATAAAGAAAATGGAAAACTATAATGGTCGAAACCCAGATGCTAAAAACAACATAAGAACCTAATTTCTTCAATTCCAGAGGATAACCTTGAATCTTTGGATAATCAAAATTAAACATTAAAAATCTTGTTGTACTATCAAAACCCCATAGGGAATTAAACATACTAAATGCTAACAGTATTAATATGCATATATTAGAAACCAGTGAAACATAGTACACAAAGTAGGTCATGTTGATACAATCAGGATGGCATGATACATAGGGTATAAAGAAGTGATAGTTGAGGATGAACGACCATGTTGTCTTTAAGGCTAAGGCCAATATTATGATATGAAGCTTCTCGACCAATTAACCCTCTATTCACAGGTAAAAACTCAAAAAAGGCTTCATTTAATAATCCAAACATTGAGAAAAAAATGAAACTACAGTCTAAACTGCAACTACGTTGTGGAGAATCCCATCGGGGAAAGTTGGCCATCACACATGATTTACCGAGAGCTTGTAATGCAATCTTAAGTTCCCATTTGTGACCAAAAAACTTGAATCCCATGGTGTCAATTCCCACCCACAATGTGCCATGAATTTCTTCAAAGAAACATAGAAAGGTCAGAGTTAAAAATAGCATATGTAGCTACAACATAATCTTAAGAAACATCAAAATAGAAAAATGTAAGGAAAAATGAAACCCTTACCATATATTTAAGCCGTGAGAAAAATAATGAAACAGTCGTCACACATTTAAGCCATAAACAACTATGGAAGGTGGAATTTGTAATTATCTGTGGAAAATGAGTCTTGCATCAGAGAAACCACCCTAGGAGCAAAATAAACTGATGGTCGAAGTAAGTGAGCCAAGAAATATTCTCCTTAATACATAAATATAACAAGTATATTACCTTATTCTTTAGCCTTCTAGAGAAATTGAAGTCTGGACATGATATTTTGACATGGGAGAAAAAAAGGTTTGAGAGTTTACCTCAAAGGAATTTGAGGAAAGGAACCCTGTAAGCATGATTGACCAGCAATGATAAGTTTTGTTGTCACCTGAAGTGGATTATGTTGCTTCTCAGGTAGTAAACTTAGTTGAATAGCAAAACCCTAAGGAAATTGCAAAGAGGAGCCGCAAAACTAGTAGGAGGCTGAATGAGGGCTTTCAGACATAGGTGAGGAGAGGATAGTTACCCTATAACTCCTACAAAACCATATCAACATTTCAACTATCCTCAAATATCCCACTTCGTCGATATACTACAATTTCGCAAGCACCTTCCCTCCATTTCTTTGTGTTAAATAACGAGGAGGAGAGAACTACGTGGCCAAAGGATGAAAGGGCTTCGAGAAAATTCATCGTATCTTGTTTAAGATAACTCAAGTTCATCATTCTAGAGACTTTTTATGGGTCTATTGTAAACTAATGTTAGTAATATTTTACTTTATTACATATATATGTCAATCAATTTGTGTTAGTAGGGATGTTATACCTCCATTTCCTAAATTAAGAATAACTGCAAGAAGAAATGTCCACTCCATCATCCTAGGCTATGAGATTGTGGTGAAGGTTACCAAGACACTCTTTACGCAAAATCCCTTCATCAACTCTCCTAGGAATGTGGTATTGTAAGGAACAATAGATTTTATCTTCCAGAACACAGCAACAGTGTTCCAAAACCTCAATCTTTTCACTAGAAAACTGATGGAAAATCAAAAGAATATTTTCATTGCTGAAACAAGAGATGATCCAAATCAAAACACTGGACTCTCTATTAAGTATTACACCATATCTACTGTGACCAATTCGGTTAAAGTGAAAATGTCTTTCCAACCATTCTTTGGACGTCATGGAAACAATACTCGTGGCAGTTTATAGGGAGTCAACTATGGATTATGTACTAAGTTTCGCAAACTAGTTAGATTGTTCATGTTATTTTCCCTTGACCATGATGTATTATTCTGAATATATGAGTTTGAGGCTATGGGAAGGATTGTAGGGAATTTCAACGGCCTGGTAAGTGCGAACATAATGAAGCTGTGACTTGGAGAGACAACAAACAAAATGAAGGGATGGAGGAATGATACAAAAATTTATGAATCATATATTAGGTTTTCCAACTTTTAAAATGTGATTTTACCCTTTAATTTGTAATGATGATGAAGAATATGAATTCCACCTTTAATTTCTCACAAACATCTAATATTTTTTCCTTAAAATAAAAACTTGTGGAAGGCCCATTCTCACAAAAGGATTCCTACCATCAAATTAAATGTCTATTTACTTAACATCATTAATTTATCTTATTGTTTCGAAAATATTTAAATTTTATCAAAGAATGATCTTTCATGTTAATTTAACTAGTTCAAGAGTGACGCTTTCAATCTTAGTTATTTTTATAAATATATTTTCAGATACGGTTAGTCTTCAAATTTTTAGAAAATCTGTGTAAATTATAGATATGTTTAGAGACTATTAATCTTATATGATTATGGAAAATTTGTTATCTATGAAAAAATTATTTAATGATTGGAAGCACATACAATGCCTCATGTATTCTCAATTGACTTCATTCTTATTTCTCTATTTGTGAGTTTTAAAGAAAAGGTATTTTCCTTTTTCTTCTTAATGAGAAGACATTTTCATCATATTATTTTTTGTATTTTAATGAAGAAATTGTTAATAAAATGAAGTATCTTCTCTTTGTTATTTTTCTTCGAAGGTGATTGAGTTCATTAGAGAAATATCACTATAGAATTCATTACTAATTCTTATTTGTCACAACTTATTTTTCTCGAAAAAATCATGAGTTTTGGGCCATTGAGATGAAACCTAGATTACGTGGAGAATAGTTGTGTGATACTACATTGAATGGATTTTGAAGAACCACCAAATCAAGAAACATATGGGGCCATGACATAAGATCAAAGGGATCAAATTGATAGAAGTTGAGATAGCGAGTAGAGAGAGATTGTGCACACAAATTACACACATCACTATATTATTATTGATTACAAAAATTACACATATACTGGATATAAATCTCTAACTTCAACAAATTATGGCTCAAACATGATATTACTCCAACTGATAACATAGGAATTAACAACTTCTAGATTGCCACCTTAGGACGCATAATGATAACATATAAATGACATGGAGGCATTACTTCCAACACCCTCCCTTAATGCTTACATGGAAAACATTGAAAACACAAATTATAACAATAGTATTAATCTCTCTCTTACTAGTCTTCATTATCACTTACACCAACCAGGAAATCTCACAAATAATGCTCTGTATTCACTACCACATCTTCGAGATGTCACTTGATACCTTTAAGACATAACTTCTTCATATCATCTTTGATGTACTTTGCAGAACTAAGGCTTCATGACCTCCCGGAGAACGATGAGACAGTCTTGAAATTGAACCATCCTATGGACATACCTCCATATGTTGGACACATGGTCTTCCACTCTATTCCCTAGTTATATTGAAGGCAGTCTGCTTATTGAATTTATTAAAAAGTCAATTATATAAAGTGAACTCTTTAATACAAAATAAAATTAACCTATAAGTTAATGCTCCTGGCTCCAAACGATGCCACCAACTTAGAACATATTGTACATAATCAAATTAGTGATATGTTCTTCTGTCACCTTCTGTATGAACAACCACCAATTTGAAAATATTTTAATTTGTTCTATAATTGGTTCTTCATTTGGTATTTCATGTTACACTTGCAAAATAACACACTGCAACGTAGTAAAACGACACTATAAAAATTTATGGCAACAACCTCCTTTTTCCTTTTTAACACACAACAAATTTAACTCACACCACAAAATTGGACACAATATCAAAAAACTCAAATAAATTAGGAGATCCACATTATTGCATTCTTCACTGGAGAAAAAATATGATGTTGGAAGAGGACCCAAGATTCGAACATTGGGGAGAACCACTGATACCTCTAGCCCAGTGAATTACAGAGACACCCATCATAATTAAATCCTGGTTCAACTCCCACAAGATGATTATGAGTGTAGGAGAGCCAATATCTCTCATGTAGTGTGTAATTAAGTTACAACTGTGAGTATGAGGATTAGTGTGTGAGGTCCCTATGCAATTTTAATAAGGAAAAATTCATATTTCATACAACGACATGTACTTTACGAGGGTGGTATTATTAATATACATACTCCTCCATCGAAAACTTCTCTAATTCGATCTATATCTATATGAAGGAGAATCACGAGATATGTGTTTGAAATAAGGTGATTGTAAACATGAATAGGAACTATGTTGTTACCTTCACGAACGTGCCATCCAAAATCAAGGAATCCAACAACTTAAAATTCAGCTAGGTGCTACCCCTCTATCTGGACTCTAAACTTGCATTGGAAGGAAATGGGAGTCCAGATACTTTGATGGAAATAACTACATGTCATGTTGGGCCCTTGATCCTCTTGAGTTATCGATATCCAGGTCAATGCTCATTCTAGATCATCAATGGTTAGATAGTGGAAATCTATTTGATTGGTTCAGAAGCTAGATCGATTTTTGTTGGTACTGGAAGTCCTCCGCTTTGTAAAATTTATGATTAGCACATGTGTAGGGTAACAAATATATACACAACAACAAGCACTTGACTGATATTTGTGAAGTAGTAGGATCTGGTTGTGGAATTTTAAAAGTTTTGTATTGGATGTAGTCATGCTAGGCAAGATTTTAGAGGGACCACAGGAGAATTTGACACAAGAAGTAATTAGTCACGATCTGTCACAGGCCCTAATGTGTAGAAGTGTTGAAGTAATTCACGAGGAATTACTTATATAATCATTTTGTTATATTGTTTAATGCTCTTTTTGCCTTAATTCCACTATTCGCTAATTGATATATCAGAAATCTTACGTTGTAGGAATTCACGCCAATATGTGGTATAGTGAGTCTATAGTCTATTTCTCTCATTGGTTCACCTACTGTGATGCACAAGCCCCCTTGATGCACACAATATTTCTTCTATGGGAACAATGACAACATGGTGATCCTCTTCCTTTTGAAAAAAATATCCAACTTCTTATTTATACAACTCACAAACACACGAATCTAAAAAGATAAATAAAATCACAACAAAAATATGGACACATCAAACTCTCTTACCCTAATCTATTTACATATTAATAAACACAAGACTTTCTGACATTTTCTTGGCCTTCCCATAAGGTAATCAAGCCAGAACAGACACTGATATGATGAAAACAATTGAGATAGAGAACAAAGAGAAATTGTGCACACCAATTATAGACATCACTATATTATATTGATCACAAAAAGTACACATATATATGAAATAAATCTTTGGCTTCGACAAATTATGACTCAAACATGACACAAATCCATCTCATAACATAAGAATCGACAAATCCAAGATTGAAATCTTGAGATTCATAATGGAAACCTGTAACTAACATGGAAGCATTACTTCCAACACAAATTATAGCTAACAACAAGGATGATGCAAAAACATTATCTCTGATCCTACAAGGTTTAGATGACAATATTCTTCCAAAAATTTTGTCTGCAACAGTGAGGTCCAGAGAACCTTGGAATATTCTAGAAATGACATATAGCTAAAGTAGGTGCAACATCGATCGACATCATGTTGAGTTGTGATCGAGCCATAGAGTGTTGCAACTGTTAATGGAGTGCCCATTATAATAGAGGAAGAAAAATATTTTGATATTGCATAAATAATTGGAGACACCATGGAGGACAATGTAGGAGTAGAAGAAGTGTCTTAGCATGATGTAAAAAGCTAAGCCCACCCTCTAGACACATGTGTGAAAGATGAAATTTAAGTTGAAGATAATGATAGTAAAACCACCTTTACTAAAGAAAATAAAGTGAAAAAAACATAGCAGTGAATGTTGAATCTGTTTATGAAGTTGAATTAGCATTTCTTGAAGAACGAATTGTAACTCCCAAGTTTGATGGAGATGAAAATAAATATGGAAAACACATTATCACTACAGTAGTATAAGGCACAAAAAATGTAAAGACAACTATAAAAAATGTTAAGGCTTTGATGACAATAAAAGAGGAGATGAAAGAAAATGAAGATATTGTTTTTAATCTTATAGAAGTTCAAATAAAAATTTAAATAGGAATAGTTCACATACAAGTAGATGCAGAAGAAGAACTAGATGAAATGACACCAGTGATGAAGAAATATTGAAGAAAAATAATAAAGTGAAGCTAAGGGTAAAGAATAATGATATAATGTTTGGAGTGAGAAGACAATTTGTACCTATTGAATGCAACTACAATATTATGTAGAAACCAAAATAGTTTTTTGGCTCGATCTGAAGATTGTATGTCTAACTAAGACTTAGGATAATAGGAAATAGTGGTATTAGGTGAAAAATATTTTCTAGTGATGATGATTGTAAAAATTGAAATTCAATAAAAGTGTTAAAGAATAATTTCTTCTTTAAACTAAAATAGTTACAAAATGAGTTTTCGAGTTCAAATAATTTGTAAAAATATATTTTTAGACACTATTCATGTCCATATTTTTTAAAAAATCAAATAAATCTCATATGCCTTTTAAAGCAATTAAATCTAGTGATTCTAATAATTTTCCAAATCTATTTAATACTGAGAAAACCTTTGAATACCTCATGTGTTTTAAATTGGCTTCATTGCTATCTCTCCTAGTTATTTTTATAAATTTCACAGTTCAAAAACTACTCATATTACTTTGGTTTTCCCGATGGTGTCATAGTTTCTACTATTAAAATATTCATGCACGCCAATAAAAATAAAACATGTTGCTTTATATTTATTTAAGCTTCTAATGATAGGCCTTCCTATGCATCAACAATTGTCAACACTTTTAACCTGAACCGTTTGATCAAGTTTGACAGTTTCAACCGTTGCTTTGAATTTGACTGCTTTTTCCAAATATATTATTTTCCTTCTTTTCATCTCCAGCTTTGTTGTGCATTGAATCTAGCCCTTTGAGTTGCATTATTGCTTTTTCCAATTCTTTTGTCACTCTCCAAACATATTTTCAAAAGAAATTT
Source organism: Pinus taeda (assembly GCA_000404065.3). Lineage (NCBI taxonomy): Eukaryota > Viridiplantae > Streptophyta > Pinopsida > Pinales > Pinaceae > Pinus > Pinus taeda. The sequence goes on from APFE031476768.1 coordinate 20,731, forward strand.
CACTGTTTTTTTTTACAGCTGTTGAACCTTTTGATCAAGTTTAACAGTTTCAACCTTTGATTTGAAGTTCACTACTTTTTCCAAATATATGCTTTGCCTTCTTTTCAACTCCAGTTCTGCTGTGCATTGAACCTGGGCCTTTGAGTTTCTTTTGTCACTCTGGAAAGATATTTTCAAAAGATATTTATGCATCAGTTCATATTGCCCTTTTTATTGAGTGTTACGCTGAATCCCCTTGGTGTTTGGAAGAGAACATTGACCTAAGCTCTTGATCCGTTGTTGAAATTGCAGGCATAAACATAGCGCAAGTACTTAGTACAACAATAAATTTCTTTTAATATAGTACATTTAAACTAACCATTGTTTGCTCAAAACATCTCAATGGTCTGTTTTAATGTTTATGCTAATTGCTTGTCCCTGCGGACATACGCGTTTTCTCTATATGTGCAGTTTTTATTCATGCCAGTGCCAACTAACCATTTAGCAGTGCCATTCTCCTATAAAATTACGATTCCGTAAGCTTTAACTCCATGCTTTTCAAACTAAGTATACCTTGCTGTGTTAAGTAGACCTGCATATCATTCCGTCTTTTCTCAGTATCAATTATTAACATCCGCGTTCATTATTAATTGCAGGCCAATTAAAACCCAATTTCCAACAATTAAAACTTCAGGCCGGTTACACTGCAGGAATCATCACCTCATTCTATGTAATTCTCTCGATTTTGTTGAATTTTTTTAATTTTTTTTTTAATAAAATTGTGTACATTATTTATTTTTTAAAAGGTGATGGAAATATTGTATGAAATTAAAATCGGCTCTTAGATGGTTGATTGTAGAGCAATGAGTACAATGAAAATTCTTAGAGGCTTAGCTGTTTTACTATTTTAAGGGACACAGGGTTTTTTGGAGGTGTAGATTTTCCAAAAAAACATATAGATACACATAAAATTTACACTGAGTAGCACTTCATTGTTAAGGAATAGTTGTCACAGAAGGAATACCATTTCTCATTAGGACCCCATCTTCCAAGTTTACATTGGCAAGATCATCTGTAGTAGAATTGTTGATTCTCAGCCCATGAAAGAAACTAATAATAGAGAAAGGTTGTTTCTGATTTCGGATTCGATCAAATAATGGTTAGCTACCTACAAACCTTAGGCAAAGATCCATGAATAAGTTCATTAATAATTAGATGCAAATTTTCCAACACCACTAAATCTATGATGTTTTCTTTTTTAGCTAGAATAAATGCTTGAAGTAATCTATATATCTCAACTGCATTTTTTTGTGTAATTGTCCAACCCCGGACTGTCCTTAATTTCATTTTTTATATCAAAATTAAGACTAACCCTTTAAAAATAACCCAATAACACCTGCTACTCAAAAACTAAAACTCTATAGATTATAGAAAACATCTTATATCATGTTTATGTGGTGGAAGCTCCACCATTATCAAAAACACACAAAAATTTATAGGTATTTTCTACTTTTGTTCAAAGCATCACTTGATGAATTAACTGGGTAGAAATTGATTCAGGTGATGGTGAGTCTAATCTGTGTTGTATAATTATGGTTTTTACTCAGTTGTCAAACAACCAAGTTTAGCAGATTGGGATGACAAAATAGACATAGATTTCCTAGGAACAATCCCCGGGGAGCCTTACGCACTCCAGACCAACGTCTATGGAAACGGGACAGGAGACGGGAGCCATATCATAGGTAGGGAACAGCAATTCCGTCTCTGGTTCGACCCTACTGAAGACTTTCATTACTACACAATTCTTTGAAAACCTCGTCAAATCCTGTATGTATAATGATTTTTTTGGTTTAATGTTTACAATGTGAGATGTATTATGTATTCTGATGTAAGTTGTATCCTGATGTAAATGTAAGTGTTTTGATGACTATTCATATTTACTAACTGTGTTTATCACTATTCTTATTAATGCAAAGATTACACCATACTCCCATTGCTTATTATTTTCATCATTTTCTTGATTTGATAAGGACAATGAAATTACCATCATTTTCTTTTGATTTGATAATGACATATGATGAAATTACCATCATTTTCTTGACTTGATAATGACAGATCATGTAATACTGAAGATAGAAGAAAGGGAAATCAAATCCTACTCTTTAAAACTAGCAAAACACTGACCTAAGTGTGGAGAAATAGTGTTAAAATGTTCTTGATGGCATGGAGGTCAAGTGTAAACCTAACCCCAGCTTCAATGATGATCTTTTTCAATTCGAGCTCAAAACAGGCTTTCCTACAGAATGCCATAGTGATTTACTATAAAAAGTACATATTTACTACATATCATCAAATGACCAAGAAAATAAAATTCAAAAGTATTATGTCCCCTCTCAAAGTGGAATCACTCAAAATTACCTCTATTAACCTATGATAAAAAAAAGAAAAACATTACTAGTCAAAAATCTAGAAATTGCGAGAACTAGTGAGCTAGCAAATCTAAAAAATGCCTAACCAAATCAAGTTCAAATGCAAGTGGAACCAACTCATTTGAATCTTGTTAGCATGCTCCAAAAAATAGCAGAAGTTTGTTGTTCTTTGCTAGAAAGGAGGTCCAACAATCTAGATTTGGAAATAAGAAGACTAATCCAAGAAACTAAATGATTACTATGAACTTACAATGATTTTAAAAGGATTAAATAATTCTTGTGATCTTTAAAAAGAACTTAAATCAACCATTTAACTCAATCCTACAACAAGAAATCATTAATACTAAATGCGGAAATAGAAAGAAATAAAAACTAGAAATGCATCTGAATACAAAGTGAAAAGAAGGAAATAAAATGATACAAAAGGGCTATGATTTTCTCAATATAGCCAAGCCCAAGGAAAATTAGAGACCTATGGAGGAGAACAAGATTTAGAAACTGAACATGACACCAATCTTCATTATTTTTATCAATAGAATTACATCCCTCCAAGAAAATGCAATGGAGCTAGAAAAATACAAGCTCTCTCCACAATAACACTAATCAAAATCTATCCCTAAAGGAAAATTTGAATTTTTACTTATAAAAAATGATTAGGAATCATTCCCCATGAATGGAGGAATATTTCTCCACCAAAATCCCTTAATTA
>APFE031476778.1:0-28063 GCA_000404065.3 Pinus taeda
ATTTATATATAGAAGTAATGATACTATATTTATAATCATTCATATATATATATATATATTCACACAAACTACACTCATATATCTACAAGTAAATGATATATATACAAATATAACAAGGAAATATTTATACCAACATAGAGAATACATTCATACTCATACAAATAGTATAATTATGCAAGACACATACAAAGAATACAATTATGCAAGACACATACAAGTATAGAAAACAATAGATTCATACACATACAAAGAATACAATTAAGCAAGACACATACAAATGTAGCAAAGAATAGATTCATGTGCACATAAAAGACATGTTCATACACATACAAAGAATACAAGTAATCTAAGGCACACACAAATATAGCAAAGAATAGATTCATGTACACATAAATAATATATTCATACACATACAAAGAATACAATTGTGCAAGACACATACAAGTATAACAAAGAATAGGTCACACATACAAAGAATACAATTAAGCAAGACACATATAAATGTTGCAAAGAATAGATTCATACACACATAAAGGACATATTCATACACATACAAAGAATACAATATCCAGGGCACACACAAATGTAGCAAAGAATAGATTCATGTACACATAAAGAATACAAGTAAACAAGGCACATACAAGTATAGCAGAGAATAGATTCATACACATACAAGGAATACAATTAAGCAAAGCACATACAAATGTAGCAAATAATAGATTCATACACACATAAATGACATATTCATACACAAATAAAGAATACAAGTAATCTAAGGCACACACAAATGTAGAAAAGAATAGATTCATGTACACATAAAGAATACAAGGCACACACAAATATAACAAAGAATAGATTCATGTACACATAAATAATATATTCATACACATACAAATAATACAATTATGAAAGACCATACAAGTATAGTAAAGAATAGATTCATAAACATACAAGGAATACAAATAAGCAAGACACATACAAATGTAGCAAAGAATAGATTCATACACACATAAATGACATATTCATACACATACAAAGAATACAAGTAAGCAATGCACACAGAAATACAACAAAGAATAGGTTCATATATATACAAAAATAGATGTAAATAATATACACACAATTATAGCAAAGAATACAATCATACATGTAGAAGTAAATAATTTCCATACACTAGAATACTCAAAAAGTACACACATAAGTAAATAATGACGGAATATTGAAAGGCACTCAAGATAATACAAGCAAATATTCAAAAAAATACATTTACATACACACAAACAATGAAATCACCACTCTAACACTCAGGCATAGTCAAATAATACACTCATATACATACAAATAAACAATGAAAGAATACTAAAAAACATGCAAAATGAGACATTCATAAACATAGAAGAATACACACTCCAAAGAAGTAAATACAAGTAATGAAAACACTCTATCTCAATAATACATTCACACACACCACATAGAAGGAGATACCCTATTCATTGATACATACCAAAACAAAAACCTTAACAAATAAATTCTAACTACCGAAATTCAACTAATAAAAACACTATCTAAATTCTAAAAATAATACATTCATATACATACAAAATAAAGAATCTAAAACATACATTGTAATCCAAATACATTCATATATATAAAAATAAGCATTCAAGAATATATTTATTGTATATAAATAATAAAACCAATATACAAACATTTAGGTATAGTAAATTTATACAAATACATAATAATTTTTTTTTAAAAAACCAAAACACTCTAAATAATATATATGTATTTAATATAAATTAATTACTAGTATTAAATTACATTTATTTATATATATGAAAGAAGGTAAAAAAATTATAAAAATAATCTAATAACATATAAATAAATATATATATTTAAAATAAAAAAAAATCAAAATCTTAAAAAAATCAAAATCAAAACTCAAAAAGAAAAATAGAAATTAAGAAATATAAATAAATTTAGGTGATAATTTTTATATAATTGATGTGAATGGGAGTGATTTTTCATTTTGTGTGTATGTGGGGAAGATGTTTAAAACATTGAAAAAATGTTAAATGATTTATGTGAATAAAGGTGATTTTTCCATTTGTTTGTGTATGTGGGGAAGTTGCTTAAAACATTGAATAAATGTTAAATGATTGATGTGAATAAAGCTGATATTTCCATTTGTGTGTGTATGTGGGGAAGATGTTTAAAACAATGAAAAAATGTTAAATGATTTATGTGTCTAAAGGTGATTTTGCCATCTGTGTGTATGTTGGGAAGATGTTTAAAACATGTTTATACATTATTATTATAATAAAAGGATGTATGTGTGTTTGTGCATATTGGAGTTGCTATAAACTAAAGATCATGAAAAACATGAGCACAAGGAACACAACTCAAAGGAGGGTTACCATTTAACCCTCCTAAGAGCCTTTTGGAGGGGTGGAATCCCCCTCCACAAAAAAATGCCTACTCCTTTTATTAAAGATAGTTTGTGTTCATGTACATTTTTTGATGGGCCCATCTAAACAAAAAAAAATACACATTTTTCTAATTACATCAGAACAAAAAGTAAAAATAGATAATGCCTTCGAGAAAAGCGGCACCTTTGATATTGATAGATTTTCTGCAATATACAACATTAAAATAATATTGTTAATATACAAACTTTTCATAACAACTTGTAACATAATTAAATACATCATTCCTAAAAAGAATCTCTATAACATATATATTTATATATAATCAAAAGCCATAATGCATGATAAATATTCCATTCACAGGTGCCGAAGGGAGTAAGAATTAAGCTCCTATGTGTAATTCTTCCAATATGCATCATAGGGGGAATCCATTATAACCCCTCGCACATTAAAGCTCAAGTTAGGTGTAAAATTGAATTGATTACACAGAAATTAAACCGGTGAATGCTAATTGGCCATTTCTAATAAGAAAACAATCCACTCACACAACTCTTTGCACTATGATCAACACTTACGCATATATAACTTTTGATGGCCCAATAACAATTGTCTATTGAGAAAAAATTTAAAATCTAACAAGCCCATTAACAAATCTATATAATATAATCTATATAATATAACCCATGCTACGAGTACATAACTATGAGTAATGATTGAAAAGTGCTGAGAACTAAACACGGAACTAGTACTGATTGACAGTTGTCAGCTGGCATCAAACTCATGACTACTGATCACAATGGTTTGTGAAATGAATTTCTTATATTGATTGAAACTTGACAGTTTTCTCGCTATGATTAACGAGCTAAACTCAATGATACATGTGCAATTTCCAATGAGCCCACGCTCTTTATGGATCGGGTAGCTATGATAATGATTTTTTTTACATCTAATTATGTGATTGCTTATACGCATATATTGTTGCCCTCAGCGTTGGCTTCGAGTATATTTCCTACGTGGCTTGGTATTGTATTGGGGTATTCTAGGTTCCTTACGTGGCTTGGTATTATGTATTGGGGTATTCTACATTTCCTATGTGGCTTGGTTTTAATAAAATAATTATTTTTAGATATTAAAAAAATCATAAACCATTACTTATGCCTGACTACCTGGACTATTGTTCATAACCACCACTGATAAATGAAAACTCCAACAATATCGATAATACGTGATTCCATACATGGAGCTCATTAACGAGCACTCTTCACGCAAAACCTATGCACTATCTTCGTCCTGGCCGAGACTGGAACTCTAAAGCCCGTGGCCATTGGGAAAGATGAATTCTATTGAAAAGACCAGGGAGGAAATGCCATCAAAAGTAATTTCACCCTGCTTTCTTAACGAATCAAAAGATTCATTGAATAGTTGTATTAAACAGAAACTTGAGTCTAAAATAGAATCGCTAAGCCCTACGGCTAGAATTTCTGGGATTTCTTCGACCTGTGACTTTTGAATTGAACAATAGATTCATTGAATCGTTGTATTAAATAGAAAGTTGAGTCTAAAATAAAATTGCTAACCCTTACGGCTGGAATTTCTGGGGTTTCTTCCATCTGTGACTTTTGAATTGCACAATAGATTCATTGAATCGTTATATTAGACAGAAAGTTGGGTCTAAAATAGAATTGCTAGGCCCTACGGCTGGAAATCTTGGGGTTTCTAAGATCTGTCACTTTTGAATTGCACAATCAAGAGAGAGAGCTGGGTCTTTCTGGCGAAGTGAATGTGCAGATCTTCCTCTATAAGGTGCGCCTCAATTAACTGAACCACCTTCGCTTAATATACCCACGTATAACATGCTTCATGGGGTTAATATCTACAGTTTAAGCAACTTCTGCTCGATCCGGTTATGCAACTATTATGGATATGGGACAATTGGTTGCGCTGGCCATGAAATGAAAAAAAGAGGAGTTCAATTAGGGAGACCAATGTTGTAACAAATTACAACTACGCAGCCATGAAATGGGAAAAGGAGGAGCTCAATTCGGCGACCAATTGGATGCTCTAACAAACAATGCAACCGTGAAAAGGAGAAAAAGGGGAGACCAATTGGGTGTTTGGAGAGACCAATGCTGTCAATAGGCAAAAAGATTGATGGGCGACCTGACCTGTTACATTGAAAACCACCTAACCAGCTAATACTTATGTTAACACAGACCAACACAGAGGAATAAAACCTAAAAACGACTCAATTGGAAAAACTATTCTGCAATCTACATGCTCTTTTAATATATCATAGAGATATTGGTAAACTGCACCAAGAAACAGAGGAGAACAAGGGCATTCACAAATCGTACTAACCTTGCTAGCTATACTTCATTTGCTATTGAAACTATGCAAACTGGTTGTTCCAAAGTTCGAGACCCCTCATTCCCCGCTGCAATAAAAGCATTGGAAACGTCTGCTCCAGCTCCTGTATATAAAATTCCAACTGATCAGAAAAAAGGGTCGAAAATGAATCTAAAAATAATTCAAGAAAATATTGCACTAACTCTGAATGCATTATTTGTTGATCAATTTGGCACTTCAACCACCAGTGCATATTCTGCTCACCTGGGACTTTCTCTCCACATTAACAGACACACAAACACAACAAACATTTGGACACTACACAGGACACAACCACAACTAAACATTTTCACACTACATAGGACACAACCACAACTAAACTGCACAGGACACAACCAGAACTAAAAATTTGGACACTACACAGGACACAACCACAACTAAACATTTGCACACTACATTTATGGAGCGCTCCATAAGACATACAATATGCTTGAGAGAGAAAGAAACCTGTAGATTCAAGAGAGAAAACAATTTGTGAGGTTACATAAAATCACTCAATCGGCTACAACCTTTTTCTGGTTAACCAATTGAATAAACAGAGAGATAGAGAAACAAATTAGATTACCCTCTCTATGAATAATCCACTCCATCACCCTCAGACTGCGAAAATTTTGATCACCTCCTCTTCGTTGGTGGAGCTGAATTTCCTTTCCTCCTCTCATTCTTTGTTCATCACCATCACCGATCCCACTCAGGAGTGCGCCAGTATATAATGAGTTTTAGGCTTGCTTTGCTTTTTTGGACCATTGTGTTAAAATTTCGCTTCAACCTAACCCATCTTTTAATTACTATTCATTAAACCAATCTTTTAATTACCAATCTTTTAACTCACTATTACTAATTACTATTTACAATTTACGATATTGCTCTAGTTTTTTTTACCTGCTGGGCTTTTTCAGTTCTCTTTTTTTAGTTCTTTGTTGGCAACCACAGTACTTCTAAAACGGTGTGCCATGTGTATATTCTAATTTGTGCAATTCAGCTGCACAAATAAAATAAAAAACCTGGAATAAGCAATTTGACCACATCGTGCACGTTATAATTTAGTTGACTTTTTTGGACAACAGCCTGGTATTGTAATTTCTATTTATACATTACTTTTTATTAATATTTTTAAAAAGATAATTTTATAAAAATTAAATTGTGGTAAATATTTTTTTGATTTGTTACCAGTTTTGAGATCACTGAACAATCTAACTTGTAATTTTAGTTGCTTAGATCGAAAGAATTAATTACTCAAAATTTCTGGAAAGTTAATTATAAATATTTTAGTTATTTAAATCAATTGTAATATTATTCAAATTATTAAATTAAAATATAAATATATAAAAATATATTTTGATGATTGCTAAATAAAAATATATTGAGAGGTCGTTAAAGAAAGTGAACATAATCATTCTTAGATCCAAGTTGACTCCTTTCTTCGGGAGAGCATCCCGGACCTAGTTTTTCTCTTCTACAATGAGCCTTATCCAATTTCATATTGATGGTGGGTTTTGCACACCTAGTTCTCTGTTTCTTTCAATAATATTCCATAAACATCTCATATTTAATTTTTTTTTTTAATTTATTTAAATTAAATAATATTTTAATAAAATATTCTAATTAATAATCACTTTTAAATATTAAATGATATGAAATCGTTTTTTTTTTATTAAATCCTTTTAAAATTAAATAATATTTTATAAAATATTTTTAATTAATAATCATTTTTAAATATTAAATGATATGAAATGGGCACAACCAACACTAGGAATTGGGTCTACCATTTCTCTCAAATGCCCTCCCTGTTGTTGGCCATTATGGGATTCATTTAGTTGGTTCAATTGAGATTTGGTCAATTGGTTCTCCACCTAGATTTGCAATTAGGTTAGGTCCCAAATTGGTTCTCCACCTAGATTTGCAATTAGGTTAGGTCCCAACTCGGTGGTGGATATGCGGCTATGTAGTGATTTACGCATTGTATGTCTCATTTACTAATTGAAATGTGGCCCAAACCAAAAGTGTCTAGTTTCCCTCGTAAAACATTTCATTATTCACTTAGCATCTTGTTTCCTGGTAAAGCGCTCCATGATGCACTTAGTCAAATGCTCCATATAATGCTTGAGTCTTAGCCTCCAAGCTCCGTAGCTCCATATAAGGTTACCTCACTCACACCTTCTCAAGATAACATATTAATTTGTTTCTTTCTGAATGTCAGTCAGAATCTGGAGGGCATAGAGATATGAGGTGTTTCTGAGTAGCAAATTAATTTGTTTCTTTCTAAAATGTGGAGAGCATGGATATATGATGTGTTTTTGAGCTTCAGAGTGTTAGATGTCACGCGAGACTTCGTAGATCATTTCTACACAACCCTCACAAGTACCAAATGAATCTGTGTATTCCATGATGCCCATCAACTAAGAAAAGGGGAGGACATGAATACAACGATAAACCATGCCATTGAATGCAATATTTTCTCCCCACACTGCGCATCTTCTGTATGGTGTCTCAATTAAGTGTCCCAGGTGCATGGGAGGGTCATCCCTCTGTTTTACGAAGTAGCTCATGTTTTATTAGGAAGCTCATTTGCCAAGGAATTCCAACACCATAAGATATTGAAGGATGGAAAGGTTCTCTATGTCTAATTTGTCACGCTAGACTTTGGCTAGACATTAGAAAACAAAGCGATTAGCACGAAAACACTATCCCAAAAAATCAACTAGCTCCTATCCATGAACATTATGGAAAGCTAGAAAATCTAATTAAGTAACCCCATTAACACACATATATATATAATGTTCAAATTGATTCATACAACTATGAAATCCAATCAATCAAAGTTGGATGGTTTTAGCTCGTAGTTTCACAAAAGGTGTAACACTGACACTTAGGTAAGATTGATATGTAATAGTATTAGCAGTTAGCATTGTGTCTCAGATTATTAAATTTCAAAAACTAGTCACGAGGTCACTAATTGGCTCATTACAAATATGTAAAGACAATAAAAATTTCATTAGCTTAATACATAACACTTAATACCTAATTTAAAAACAAATCCCATTCATAAGATTTACATAATGAGTCACTAACCCATTCTGGTTTACAATATCCTACACCACTATAAATAAATCTGTCTTCACTAACCAATTGTGTTGTACAATATCCTACACCACTATAAATAAATCTAACTTCAAAGGTAATTCACATACTTATCATATTCTCTTCGTGTTGCTCTATTGAAAGTTATCATATTATCCAATTTTCCAAGAATCATCCTGATAATCCTGAATTAATTTGGATACCAATGAGTGGAACATCTGTGATGGATATTGCGGAGCCTCGAGGTTGATAGGTGGACACACTACGAAAATAATGAATGAATTTCCATAAGGTACATGATGATTATTATAAAGTCTCCTCAATTCGATTCGCACAACAACTCCTCTGCCCATCTCCACGGACCTGGAATATTCTCCACCTTTCCAAGTTTTATATAATTGTAGGTCCGCTCCGCTTGTTTCAGTGTTGAGTATGAGTACGAATAACTCTAACTAATAGCCAACATAACTCTAACTAGTTAATTTAGCTTTCAAAATATAACTCTAACCAGCTAAGTTATGTTTCAAAATATAACTCTTAACTAACTAAATTTAGCTTTCAAAATCTAACTATTAACTAATTAGCTAATTTAGATTTCAAAAACTAACTCTAACTAATAGCTAATGACTTGACTTAATTATTTTTAAATTATAATATTTAAAAATATTAATGTTCATTTATTTTATATTAAAATTTATCATTTTTTTTAATTATCTTAAAAATATTTATGAATAGAGCTTAATTTCAAGGGTGTCAATAAAATTAAGCTCATGACCTCTCAAAAATAAATGTGCTTTAACTAAAATGACTCAACCAATTAAGCTAACTCTCAAAATATATATATAAGTACAAGGTTGTATCTTTCATATGAGGAACATACATATTTTGTTGATGTTGTAAACATTCATCATCTCACTTGTGGGAATTGAACCTTGGTGGAGAGGATTCCATTCCTACCTCCCAACCACCGAGGATACACATAATTAACAATATGTTAATGAAATATATAATGTATATTGATAGTAATTTCATTTTTTCTTTCTTTGATAGGTAAAGGATATACGGTGTAATGAATATAAACCCCAATGCACTAAAGTTATTTACCACACATACAAGGCCCTTGAGGATGGATCATAAGGCAATGACAAAATCAGAGAGATCCAGTGGATTTCCAAAGTGAGGTGTTTTTCCACATGTTGGACCTCGAAGATCCTGGATATGGCATTGAATTCACCCTGAGCGAGAGCACATTGGGGTAGTTACTCACCTATGAGCATTCATTCAATGGTAATGGAAATGGAAGTTATTAATCAATTATGCGATGCTTATGAAATGATTCAATGAATGTCCAAGGAATTTTTTTGTTGGTTTCATATTTTAGCTAGCATATATGTCTGAGTCTACCAATCTTGGTAAGTAACAGGAAAAAGGCTTTGTGTGTGTTGTAATCATCACTTTGCAATTTGAAGGACCAATTCCTAGCCTAGTCTCATTGGATTCGAAAATTATGCGCTATGTTCATCAATTATCATCCTAAACTCATCCCTATTGTAGACAAACAAATTATCTCTCCTTAGACTATGAGAAACCTCAGTTCTTAGAGTTTGGCACTACTCACGTATATCATCTCACTAAAAACAATTTCACAATTCCCAATTCTTTGTTTGGTTTTTGATACATCGAGTTAGTTTCTTTTGTGATAGTTAGTCACGTTCTTCACATCCACTCCCTTATGGATCCTCCCCCCTTTCACTCGAGTACTTTCTTATGTATCCAGACTCATCCTGTTGGCATCCCTCACTCCCCCCTACTCATTCCACGTCCCTTATTCCTTTGCATTATTTGTGCTCTTCCCAATGTGGCTTCAATGCCCATGACATGAGCTCATTCAAGAAGAGAGGTTGGGGGTTGTTATACGGGAAAATTTCCTCCTCATTAGCTCAGAGGAGAAAGGAAAGTTGACTGAAAGATTGACCAAGTTCACAGGCATATTTTCCAAGCTAACGCTCCCGAGGAACTATAAATGTGCTTTATAAAGCTTCCTAGCCATGAATCAGGTGTGTTAGTCGACAGGGTAACTCTCTTTGTTTCCTTTGGGGCAACGTTAGTAAACTTTGGTGAGTTTCTGGAGGTCAAAAGAGTAGTCTGACCGAATAATATCCCTATATTCACTCATATGTCAACCCAAAAAGTAGCGAAACATCCATATTCAACCTTTTTGAGGATATTAGTATTCCTATCTGAGTCTAACAAATAGGGAAAGAGAAATAAAGCATGGAACCATCACATCTTTTTCCCAAAAGAACTCATGAAATAATTGGTAAGGATTATCTTCTCATACTATATATTTGAGGCTTGCGGCATTGTGAAAAGGGAGGAAAGTATTGAAAGGATTGCCTATTGATTATCGAAGATTTGCATTAGACACTGGTTCTTCAAGAGGTTAAGAAGAGAGAGAGAGAGAGAGAGAGAGAGAGAGAGAGAGAGAGAGAAGACTTGGAGGAGTAAGGGAAGCTTTATGCAACTGATGGTTGTAATCACTATTTCCAATCGTTACTGTAGATCTATAGTTGTGTTATCTACTCCATGGCATTGGTATTGTTATTTATTTACGTGTTTATGCAACACTATTGGTTATGAGTAGCTTAGATATGTGTAGTTAGATATCCTTGTGTATTCTTGTATTGATTTTCAATGTTATATGTTGTGATATTATTGCTCATCTTGTCGATGTGCAGTTATTGATCTAGGAGGTAGCTGAGAGCTCTTCCGCTCTGCTACTTTGGGTTCTCTAGCAACACCAAACGAAGATCTGAGGTAACAATATTCCTTCTTACTTTTATTATCATTTCATTGATGTAGATATGTGCATGTATCTCTATTCTAGTTATAGCTACTCTGATCTATCTGCCAAGGACCCTGGGAAGATACTTGAGGGTATTTCCACCACAATCACCCATGAATTAATCCCTATAGCAGAATTGGCGATTCCACTAGGTACTATACTTAGTTCTTGATTTTCTCCTTGCAAGTTCCGAGATCTCTCTTTCTTCTAGACCCTCATGTACTTCTTGATTACCTTTCTAACCACTTAGGACTATTCAACAACTTTCTCATAGTGCTGATTTTTTGATATGATCCCAACAATCCTTTTTTAGAGCTTTTTCCACACTAATGCACCCTAGCAGTGAAAGAAATGCTTTATAAAGCAATGTTTCCTTGCAAACAGAGTGTTAGTGTAGCCACTAACTCTTTGAGTCCTCTTCTGAAGTGCATTAGCCAGCCAAATCTTAATAAATAGGAAATTTTGTGAACTCCTGGGTTGGGGAAGCTGCATGTAGGCTGATCAAGGATCTGAAATTGTGCATGCTTGTTTGGTTTCCTGTTTCCTGAACATCTTTTCTTTTAAGGAAATTAGCTTTACTGCTTATGTTTTTCACAAAAAGGAAAATGCAAATTTTTTAGAGTTTTTCTGCTTAGTTGGTTAGATTCTGCATTTATTTGTTTTAAAAGTTGTTGGAGAACATTGCATGTTTATATTTTTATGAAGTAGGAAGATTCTCTCCATGGACAAAGACAATCAATGTAGCGCAAGAGAGAGGGTCTAGCCACAAACAAGAAAATTTGACATAAGTTCCCTTAGATTGAAAATGGATGAGATCCTACCTCTTGTATCGCTTATCCCTGTTTCATGAATTTCTTGTGTCTTTGCTTGATCCAGGTGGATGTTGGTGGCCACCCACCTATTCCGTTTGGACCCCCACAATTGTCTCTTTCAGCACTTTCAGTTTCTAAGCGGCATCTGGTGCTCAAATACCGCGGCTGACTACACAGATACATCCAGGAAGAGATGGAGTTCTTGGACATCTCCTCACTCGGCACAACATACCGATACGCTGTCAAAATCGAGCAAAATTTCAAACAGAAGAAGAGAGACTTTGGATCTGCAAATCCAAAGCCCAAAGGACAAAACCAAGGTTCGGTGACCCAAGACAACCCGTCGAAGCCACAAGAAAAGAAAAACACCACAAAGCAGAAGAAGGACACGGGAAAGTGGTGTGAGTTCCACAAGAGTCCCACTCATAACACAAGTGAGTGCCGGACCAAGCAGTCGTTGGTGGCCGAGTTGAAGGCTTCCGAATCAGATACATGTTCCGACCCTGAGCCTGAACCTGACAAGGGGAATGGCAAAGGGAAGCAGATCATTGATACGGATCCCAGCGCCACTGTTGCCACTGCCAAGATCCAGAAGAATGAGCCCGAAGAGCCAGAGGAGGGGGAACGTCTTTTCCACTCACAGATGTGGGTGAAGGTTTCGCCGCTGCAATTCATTCTCGACAGTGGCAGCCAAAAGAACCTTATTTTAGCAGAGGTCGTGAAGTGGTTGGGCCTACTGACTACACCACACCCACAGCCATATAGTATCGGGTGGCTTCATGAAGGACGAGAGCTTAAATTTCACCAACAGTGCCGCCTTCCCTACAGCATCAAACCATTCACAGACGAGGTATCGTGTGATGTTACACCTCTGGATGTTTGCGATGTATTATTAGGCCAACCATACTTGTGGAGACGACATGCTGTGTATGAATCAAGGCCTTGTGCTGTCATTATTTCTTTGAATAATTCATTATACAAGATACCGGAGATATCCCCACCTACCGCCACATCTTTGATCACTGCTAAGAAAGGCAGCAAGCTCATCTCCTAGACCAAGAAATTCATCTGTATGGTTCACTCCCAAAGTAAGGGGAAGATCGTTGCTACATACATGACCACCGCAGAGGGTTCCTCCACGCAGCAGCAACAGCAACAACAGAGGGATACATTCATGACAGAACACAGGAACAACTTCTCCTCACCCATAGGGGTACCACATAAGGTTTACGTGGGCAACAAAGTTTGGTTACATCTGCAGAAAGAACGCCTTACAAGAGCCCATCAGAAGCTCAGACCACTCCAACATGGTCCTTACAGCAGTACCAAGCCTATGGGGAACAATGCTTTGGAGCACAACATTCCTCCATTCCTTCACCTGCACCAAGTGTTCAATGTGGACCGTCGTCGACCATGCTTCCCACTATTACTGGACACATCAGAGATTGCAGGACAAGTTCAGCAGATGGAGAATCAATGCAATGGGACCATTGCTTCCTAAGGGGAGGGAATTGATCCAGCGTGATTGTTGGTGCACCCACCATCCCATTTGGACCCCCGGCAACTGTCTCTTTCGTTTTTCAGTTTCCGTAATTGTAGCACCAATTACCTATTTTTAGCAGTTTTTCGGGTTCTGAACTTCCGGAAATCCGTTTGAGGCCCTAAACGATGGTTTTTGGGGAAATCCGGTGGGCAACATGGGTCCATGGACCATGTTTCCCCTCCCAAAGTGGGTAAGTCTCAGATAGATCTTGTTCTAACGAGCTATCATAATTGCGTTAACGGAAGATCGTATGCCAAAGTTATTCGACCTCGGGGAAATTGATGTACCCAATTTACCCAAAAACGGGGCCCACAATTTGGCGTTTCATCTTCTAGGGTTAGGTTTGGAATCGTGAAGGTTTTCCATTTCTCAACAATAAATAGGCCTTCGAGCCTCATTGTAACACAAGTTCGGAACAGTTCAGAGGCATGTAGTCACCACATCTCTTCTCAGAGATAAGCTACCATCGCCCTAGCTGGTTTATTTCCATATTTGGTTGTGAGCATATTTCAGTATTTTCCATTAATAAAATGAAGCATTGTTTCCACTGCATCTTTGTTTATATGGTTATCTCTATATTGTTTTGCGTTCCTGTTTAAATCCGGATCAAGATCTTTGATAGGAAATTCAAAAGTTGCATTGTGAGCCATTTCTTACCATAATAGAAGATGTTATTCATGTGTTTCTTTGAGGCTCTTCCTTCAAATTTCCCTGTCAATTGTTTAGTGAAATGGGTGGTGCTTACATCACCACTTACGTGAAATCATGAGATTTGTTTTTCAAAATTTCTATTTTTTTTAGTCATTCACACAAAAATTCAAACATTTATTTCTACCCTAAGTTCTTTAACAATCTTGTTGGAAAGTGAGTAGGGGAGCAGGGCTTTTACATGCTCCATATACAGGTTTTTATCTTCCATTTTTAATACCCAACTCTTTCCTAACAGGCACCCATTAGATGCACACTACTCTTTAGAAATGGTTACACTCTCCCCAGCAACGACACCAAAATGTTGGTTGATAAAAGGTGCCTTTTAAAAATCCTAATTATCCCACATTAATTGTCAACCTGGGCAAGATTTTCTATTTGAAGAGTGTACATAGTTTGTGGTGGCTATTTACTCAAGAGTAATGTTTCTAAATTGAGATACAATGCTTTCAAATACAAGAGTAAATGGATTCTTTGAATCAAACTCACTTACAATTAAAGGAAACTCAATGCTCTAAAACTAAATTATTTATTTGACAAAGTAACAACAATTATCAATCAAGGATACAGTAGCAATAACTCATTCCTTGTTTAACTAATGTAAACTAAATCAAGCATAATTACGATCCTCAATCTGAGAGCTTTGACAGTAATAGCCAATGTTCTTTACAATTGTTGACCTCACGCACAACACACTAAATAACCAAACTGGAAGTGACAATGAAGTAAATCAACAATACCACTGCAGATGATGTAAATAAGATAATTGTGTTAACTGTAAGAATGATAAAATGCAAAACTAGATGATTGTAGAAAGTAAATGAGCAACAAAGCTATATAATAGAAATGAACAGCAAAGCTTATGTGACTGCAATGAACAACAAAACTAAGTTACTGAAATGAACAACGAAGCTCTATAATTAGAATGAACAACACAACCATATACTTGAAGAAAAAAATGATCTTGTTATGATGGAAATGAACAGTAACACAATTCAATTGCAGAAGGTAATCATTAAATGAACCACACTTGCAGAAATCACAATTAGGCAAACCACACTATATGGTACAGGAACAGCAAGTAGATCCACCGAGAGCTAAGCCCTTAGAAGGCAGTGAACACCGCCAGATTAGTTTAGCAGATGCGAAGGAACAACAACTATGTTTATATATTAATCATTGCTTAATTGTTACAACAAGTTCGTGCTATGCTTTAACATCGAGAATTGATGATCAAAGTTACAATTTCAATAGTAATTCTCCCATTCCTCCTATCCTATCTATCTCTAATCTAATAATCCATCTAATTCCCCATAATTCCCCTCCCTTGCTTTGATCTCTGTTTTCATTTAAATACACAGAGAGCAGAGAGCAATTACAACAGAGATGATTACAATGTGATTCCCATTACAAAATTGGAGGGTTCACAACAAATTGATCAGCAAGATCATATCTGAAATATCTTTCCATCAAAATTCAACAGGAATAGGTCAAATTTGGTATTACAACTAAGATAATTTAGAAACCGGCCATAACAGCAAATCTAAGAAAAATATCTTCAGAGAACCTTTTGTTTCTCTTAATATGGACTGAAGTTGAGAAAAAGGCTCATCGTAAAACTAATTTGGTCCGTTCTAGACAAAACTCATGTTTCAGATTTTTCAGATTATTCTCCATTTGCCCAAAATGTCCAATGCAAAATTGTCACTTCTTATTCCAGTGAATTTCTGAGTTGGCACATTTAATGATGAGCTAGATATCAAATCTGCAATATGGAAAATATCTTGGAGACTAAAATGGTGAGTGATGTTACAATCAATTTATTAATAAACCATCATTGGTAAAAACATGCATAATAATCAATTTATTAAAAATAAAGGAGAAGAAATAATATTTATCCATAAGAGCATAAATAATTATAAAATGGGATTATATGATTAAAACCATGATAAATGACATGATAAAGAAGAGTAGAAATGGATCAAATAGGTGTTAAAAAGTGATAATAATAATGACATATTAACGGCCCAACACTACTAAGATAAGGGATAACTAACAGGAATGATGGTCACTTCCCACTATGGTCGTCAATTTTTTATACGGAATTTATACCTACAGATAAGTATATCTTCCCTAAAAGGGTAGTTACACTTAGAAAAACTAAAGTAAATATGTTTAATCTTTTCCTACAATAAACATATAAGATAAAGGATCCTACTTGTGATCGTCCACTTCCTCTGATCTCCTTTGAGTTGCTCCCGCTCAAACTAAGTTTGCTCAATTGGTACCTGCCAACATAAGCAGAAGACAAAAACAATCAAAGCAGAATATATATTTATTGTAAACAAATGAAATCGACAACATTTGAACATAAGTTCATCATAAATATAGAAAAAAGTATTCGAAAAGGAACAAACAACTTTATTGATTGATAGAAGGAGAAGTTACACCCACTGTGGTTCGATCTTGTGTCACTCATCCAACTTAGTCCAAGGCCTCATCACACCAATAGCAACATCAATTCAGCAGCATAGCATTAATTGAAAATGATTTTAAGTCTCTAAACCAACAATATTTCTCTATAATATCCAAACTCTCTTTGGCTTTATGATGGGAGGCCCATTTATAGATGAATGCAAGCGGTTTTGTCATTAATATGGCATTGAATGGCTTTCTAGAATTGGATGATTAGTTTCCATGTTCAAAGGGATGAGAAGATAGACGATTAGATGATCCAAGGCTATCCCAAGTCAAGCCCATATTGATAGAATAGGAGATGGGTTCATTCTAGAAGGCTCTAGAAAGAAGGAATATACTTAGGATCCAATAAACATTTTGAGGATTCTCGCCCAGTGCAAGATTGTGTGGGCTTAGGTGCTCTACAACATAGCCTTGAATGGGGCTACATGCTTTGCAGAGCACTTACCCCTAACCATGGGTACGTTGGTGACCCAAGGAAGCACTTCAGCAGGGTTTGAAGTCAGGAAACTCTCATGGATGAAAGCACTCAATGAGGTGGCATGTCTAGGGCATGTAGGAACTAAATTATGGTTTGATAGACCCTGTTTACATTGATATGATCATCGGGAGTGATGTGCCCAAATAGACTTGTAACACCAAGGTTGTTATAGAACCCTTCCCATTGGGGGAACACCGTCCTAGGTGTTCAACAACATCTACAACCAACAAAGCTATTGTAAACAAAACATATTGCCCAGGTAGATTTATAAATTAGATTGTTGCAGTATTTAGAATCATCATACTGCTAAGAATCAAACCAACATGGCAACATAATAAGTATAACATCATAATGACATGACACCCATACCGATTATTTGTTCTTTATATCATAGCTCGTGGTAGTATTTACATCCATATAGATATGTACATATACCAAACCTCACCAAAACATGTACCAAAAACATATACCAAATACATATACCAAAACAACCACTCAATTGGTGAATAAGGAAGGATACATAGCCCATGTCTGATCTGGCATCTCCCATGTAGCTTCATGGGGCCCAAAGTGCTTCCTTTTCACGTTAACCTACTTAATTGCTTGGTTCTGAAGCATGAGCATATTTCTCTGCAAAATGCATTGTGGTTCTCGTTGGAATTCTCCTTCTAAATCCACTTGAAATACACCCCAATCAATCACTCGATCAAAATATTTAACATACTTCTTAAGCAATGACACATGTAAAACATCATGGAATTTCATTGTTGGCAGCAGTGCAAGTTGATAGGCTACTAACCCAATCCTCTCAATAATATTGAAAGGTCCACAAAATTAGGGTTCCATCTTGGCACATGATCCAATCCAAAAGGAGCTCTTCCTTAGTTCGATGTGTACGTATACTTATTCCCCATCCTAGAACTCCTTGAACAACCTATTCCAATCTACATATCTCTTCTTCCTATCCTGTACTACTTTCAAATTCTTCTTGATTACCTTCATTTCCTTCTCCATGTCTCTGAACATGTATTGTACTATCAATACCTTGTTAACTGGATCACTTAAACATATGGGAGTATTACAACTCTTCCCATACAATGCCTCAAACAGACTCATCCTCAGTGACTCCTGGTACCCATTGTTGTAAGCAAATTCTACCAGTGGAAGTTACTCTTTCCACTTTTGTTGCTGATGAATCACATACATCCTCAACATGTCCTCCAATATCTGGTTGACCCTTTTTGTCTTTCCATCAGTGTGTGAATGATAAGATTTATTGAAGGCCAACTCTTTACCCAAACCTACAAATAAGTACTTCCAAAACTTGGAAGTGAACTTCGTATCCATATCTGACACAATATTATTTGGACCTCCATGCAATGTGACCATGTCCATGATCAAGAGCTATGGTGTATCACACGTTGAGAATTTAGACTTAACTAGAATGAACTACGCTACCTTGGTCAACTTGTCCACCACTACCATGATGGAATCATGTTCTCTCACTTTCCTCAAAAAACCTTTGACAAATTCCATGGAAATGACCTCCCATTTCCACTCTGGAATCAGAATCGGTTGTAGCATTACACCTCAATGCTTGCACTCTACCTTCACTTGTTTAAAATCTAGGCACCTAGCCACAAACTCTGCCACAAATCTCTTCAAATTTGGCCAATAATATCATTTCTTCATTATTGTTAGCATCTTCTATTAACCTAGGTGACTTGAATATGGTTTTGTATGAAACTGCCTCAAGATCATCTTCTTGAGATCATTTCTATTTAGCATATATATCTTTTCCCTAAACCTAACCAATCCATATGTCATGAGATGATACTCCACATCTTGTGCACCTACATTAGTACCTATACCTGCACCACTACCTGTACCTATACCTGTACCACTAGTTTTACATGTACCTATACTCTACTACAACCTGTGCACAATCTCCATATACTTGTCATCCTACTGACCTGCCTGCAAGATCCTATCCTATAATTCTATCCCATAGGAGCTCATAGTTGCTATGTGATTTACCTGTGCCCGCCTGCTAAGAGCACCCACCACCCTATTCTCTTTACCTTTGATATACTTGACCTCAAAGTCAAACTCACTCATCATAGCTAGCCAACAAGCCTGTCTGCCATTCAAATTCAGTTGGTCAAATAGATATCGTAAACCATTGTGATCACTCATCAATACAAACCTCCTTCTGAGAAGATAGTGCCTCCACATATTCAATGCATGTATGATCGCTACTAACTCAATATCATGTGTCAAGTAGTTTTTCTCATGTTCATTCAGTTTCCATGACTCATAGCATACCACCTATCCATCCTGCATAAGGAATCCACTAGGTCCTCCCTTGCAATCATTTGTACATACTACAAACTCTTTGTCTGGATATGCAATCTTTAACATTGGTGCATGTGCCAACCACTATTTGAGCAACTCAAAACTGGTCACACACCTCTCTCTCTATTCAAACCTTTTACCTTTCCTTTGAAACGATGTGATAGGATAAGAAATATGTGAGAATTTCCTAATGAACCTCCTGTAATAACATGCTAACCCTATGAAAGATCTCACCTCATCCACATTCTTGGGAGCTACCCCCTCCATGATAGCTCTTACCTTTTCTGGGTCCATTGCTATTTGGTCCTTGGAAACCACATCCCAAGTAGTGTACCTCAATCTAAAATAAATTGCACTTGCTAAGCTTAGCATACAACTAAATCTTTATCAATAATTTGAACATTGTCGTTAAATTCTTGCCATTCTCTTCTTCATTTTTAGAATATACCAATATATCATCAATGAACATAATAACCAAATTTTCCAAATACAAATGAATCACACTATTCATCAAGAACATTAAGGTAGTCGGTGCATTAATTAAACCAAATGTAACAACAACATACTCATAATGTCGATATCTGGTCTAGAAAGTTGTCTTGTAGATGTCCTCTTCTTTAATGTGTACCTGATGATATCCATATCTCAGATCAATATTTCACAACACTACTACTCCCTCGAACTGATCGAGAAAATCATCAATCCTCTGTAATAGATACATGTTCTTGATGGTCACTTTGTTTAATTTCCTGTAGTTAATGCATAGACTGATAGTACGATCATTCTTCTTTACAAATAATACTAGTGCGCCCCATGTCAATACACTTGGACTAATGTATCCCTTGTCCAATATTTCCTCCAACTACAACATCAAGTCCACCAACTCTAGAGTGCTCATCCTGTAGGGTTCCTTTGATGCCAAAGTTTCCCTTGACATCAGCTCAATAGAAAATTCTAGTTCCCTTTGAGGTGACAACTCTAAAATACCTATAGGAAATACATCCTGAAATTCTTATAGACCTGGGTACCTTCTCAAAACATATGCATCCTCAATTTCCTCAACTTCCTTACTTTTGTCACTAGAGATATGCATTGAAAATAACACACACCCTTCTCTACGACTGTGCTTTTCCTGCAAAGTTGTCCCCATCCTAGCTATTGTGGATTTCTTCTTTCCTTGTGAGACTCTTTGTTCCCCATTGTCATCCAAGCACTCAATGCCTTTGTCATAACAATCCACCCTAGTTCTATGAAGGTACAACCAATGCATTCCCAACAACATATTGTATGATCCCAGTGGTAACACATTCAAATGTGTTGAGGTAGGCATACCATTAAAATACAATCCACAAGCTATTACCCAATGATGAACTCACTTATTTGTACCTATAGCCAAATACACTAAAAAAGACTTTGCATGCACTTCTTTATTCAAATCACACTTATCTACCAGGTCAAGATGAACATAATTATAATTAGATCCAGGTTCAATCAAAATAGACACAAATGTTTCATAGATCTTACCACCCATCTCAATACTATACACCTAGTGATCTAGCTACCTATTATCCAATGCTGCATAGATCCTAGGAATACTCTGTCGAACATCTCCCACTGTATGTGCCTCTTAAGAACTGTAGATCTGTGGTCTACCACCCTGATGTTGTGGACAATCTCTCCTATGAGGTTCTCCTCCACAAGTCCAAAAATGCAAATGCTTCCAACCTTAATCCTTATTCTACTCCTTAGATAGAAGCTCATTTCCTCTGTTAGATGCACTGAACTTATTAGATGGTGTTGCATTCTCTTTATTACCAATACCCTACAGTCTTGCTCGCTTCTTGTCCCATTTTCCTTTATTCTTTGCATTACCCTTCTAGTCTGGCTTAGTCTCAGATCCATGCTTCGATTTCTCATAGCAAGGCTTTAGCTTTCGAATGGCCTCCTCCAATGTTCAAGGCTCATCGAACTGTATCCTATATTTGAATGCAATCGGTAATCCACTAATGAATCTTTGAGTGTTGGTATTCTCCTCCCTAAGTTAAGGGACATACCTCAGTAGCTCCAAGAACCTGCTAGTGTACTCCTCATCTATCATTGATCCCATCTTTAACTCATAAAATTAATTTTCTCTATCATTAAAGTATCTCTATAATAGGTAGTTCTTCTTGAATAGTCTCTCGAACTCATTCCAAGTCAACACCTCTTCATGAATAGCTATTACATTCTTCACATCTTCCCACCAAATATATTTTTTACCTTTGAGACTAAATGTAGTTATTTTGGCTTTCATTTTCTCTGAATAATCATGTAACCTCAAGAAATTACTCATACCA
The DNA here is from genome assembly GCA_000404065.3 of Pinus taeda. Lineage (NCBI taxonomy): Eukaryota > Viridiplantae > Streptophyta > Pinopsida > Pinales > Pinaceae > Pinus > Pinus taeda. Next base: position 21,472 of record APFE031476778.1, read on the forward strand.
AGCAACTATTCCTCTGCATCTTGTAATTTCTTCATCTCCCTATCAAATGTAGGTGGATTTTCTTTCTTAAAATCCTCTGGAAAATATCACTTGTCTCTCCTCCTATAAGGATGATAATGATTCTAATTGTAATTCCTGTCAGAACTAGAACTAGAATAGTACCTGTGTCTATCACCTCTCCTATCTGGATTATCTAAGGACCTTCCATCAGTGATCGTGCCCTCCCTAACCCATCTATACTCACCATGAGAGCTATTGTCATATGCCCTATTAGTTATATCCTCCTATTCATGGTTGATCCCAAGTGGTACCTGTCACTACAATTCTAACAAACTCTGAAGTATTGCTACATTTACATCTTCCTCTTTCTCCTCTGCCTGTATGATTTTGTCATTGTATGCCTTAAAACTCCTTATTTCCGCCTTTAAGCGTCTTAGTGTGTCTGCCAAATCAGAAGAGTTCCCAACACCATGTTTCTCATATGATCCATAGGGAAAGGCTCAGGAACTATACTCTAGCATCTCACTAGTAATCTTTCATATTCTTCCTCCAAGGCATATCATTTCAACTAAACCAAATAACAATAAATGAATGTACCTTAGCATAATTTAGGGAGGATACCTCATCTGCAAGATCAACAAATCAATGTAATACATGTATAACATAATCATGACATCATGTATAAATATAATACATAAGCATATAAGCATATAACCATCATTCTAGATAGAGTACATTCATCAATGCATGACCATATCAACTACACACGCCATGACCTCATGCATGACAACAACCACCACATCACTATACACTTCACCACATGTGAATACTAGCATTCATAAAAAATGCATAATAAACCATACACACATGACGACATAGTCCACCACGACACCATCAACTTCCTATGGCGACCTCACTACAACCATAACCCTTACCATACAAAGGAAACAATCACATGGTCTTACAACATAAGAAACACACATGCAACTGACATGAATGCACGACCAACATACAACCCATCCAGTTCAAGGGGTGAACCATGATCTAATACGAATCTATAACACCCTCCTCATGCATATACCCAGGTAATCAGCCAACCGGGATAAATATGTTATGAGAAGTTACTATGATATGATTAGGATCCCTACATGTTAGTTAAGGAAGTGAAACTGGAAAAACACATTACAAAGACCTTCCACATCAACAACAGAACACCTAGGAGCCATCACAACAACTAAGGTAACCAACCCCTGAGTTCCACTAAATTTTTAATGCATCATACCCCTGCACGCTTCCATGATATGGACTAGCATGCATCTAGGAAGCTCCACATTGATCCGGGTCTCAGTGTGACAAAGGACCCTTCCAAGAACTTTTACTTTCATGATGCATTAAATTTCATTTTTAAAAGAACACAAATCAATACAACTACATGCTGTAAAGAAGAGGAACATGACAATCATCAACACATGAATACATAAGCCGTTGATAATGGAGTTCATCTAGGAGGGACTACATCTCCGGGCCCCAATCTCAAGATGGTGTAGGCCGTTACATTAAGTGCTGTCAATAGTAATGAAGTGCATAAGAGATGATGTTGCTATCATACAAGAAAAATGCCCTCATGTAGGATTGGCTCCAAGAGATGTTCCACTACAGGAACTCTCAGTTTAAAAGACTCCTATCAGTATGACATAAACTCATTCATGATGATAAATAACATCTCACCAACATGGCATAAAAGGGATCTCAATGTAATCATGAATGGCGACACATGGGTATCCCGTCAATATACAACAAAGGGATCTCAAATAAAACTTGACGAATCATGACAACAAGTACATCTCACAAATGATTCCATGTCACATTGAGTACAAATCATGAAACAAACAAGAAAACAAGATCCCACATCAAACATCAAATAGGAATCTGTGCAGCACAATGCATAGAAAAAGAAGTACATGAGCACACTGCATATACCTCACATCCAAGGGCCATCTGAAGAAAAGGATGTCAAGTTGCTAAAGTTGTTCGGACCATCGATTTCATGGCGTCGAATCGAATGGAATGGTTACTTGCACATGAACACTGACACTTGCACTTCACTTTGAAAAGTGGTCAAAAAATGAAATAAGAAAATAGAAAATCTAAACAGACCATTAGATTTGTGGCATCAAATAGTGTAAAATTGACTGTCAAATTTCTAAATTTTGAGAAAGTGGAAATCTGGTGCTTAATGAATCTTTTAGATTCCCCCTAGATTCCTCAAAGATTCCCTCATTCGGGTCATCTGCAAGTCGGTTGCTCAAATCAAGAAACTGACTACGCCATCGGGTTCGTGTCACTGAGAGGTGTAAGATCGACATAAAGTTTGTCCAATTTGGACATTGCGAGAATTTCACCCTCTTGGAAATTTTGCTCAATCATGGTTCCACCTGCAAATAAATTAATTTAAAACAAAATTGCCTCGAATTTCTTGCTTCCTCCATGCTGCCCCAAGGCGCACAGTGCAAATGAGGTTTATATAAATTCTTTGGTGGATTTACCAATGAAGTAGTTTGGTATAATGGTAAATAAGCTAATTTGTTGAAGAGGTGTCGAGGGATCAAATCCCACCCCTCCCAAATTAACATATATTATTATTTTATTAGGTGTGGTTGGGTCCGCATTGGGTGTCCTGCCCCTTAAATCCCACAACCACAGGTATATAAGGTTGGTGCATTAAATGTTTTGTTGGTGCGTTATATTGTTGTGGTGTACCGTAGATTTCATGGGTTGGCACATTTATTTGGCATAGGGAGGTGGTACATATCCCATGGGGCCGACTAGTGCGGGTCAGCCCACATCAGCCAAGCAGGTTTGATCCCCGCCATCCTCACATAAAATGGCAATGTTTTATGTGGTATGGTTTCGAGGGTGTGGGCTGGGTCCACTAGAGGTGGCTCGTGCCCACCCCAATATTAAGTTATATTGTTGTTAACGGTGTGGTTTGGTGCGGTTGGGCCAGTGGGGGTCATGGCCCATTGGCCCTTTCAATATTTTTTTTTTGTGATATGGTTTTTGAGGTGGCAGGTTTGGTGGCCCACGACCACATTTATATTTTTTTAATATTTATTTAAAATAGGGCCTTTCTAAAATTTTGTCTAACATAAGGGTTATTAGACAAATTAAAGAGGCAACAATTTCGCCCACTTCGGGAGCCAAATTCCATGCTCGGGACTTGGTCAATTTGTAGGACACTTAAACCTGGCCCACAACCCATTTTGCACCAAAACTTTGATTGGCTCATTCTCCCTCGTACGAGCTCGGATTGATGAACCGTTTGCACCACCATGATCAGGATGAGAAGATCTACGCTCTGGTCCTAGTTCAAAAACATTTTCATCACTTTGATTTTTGAGCTTCCATAAGCCCTCTTTGTCCTGTATGTGTCTTTGGAGCCACCTGGATCAATCCTCCCCACTGAGGAGCTTTTGGTCCTCCAAAAGCATGAAAAATAATATGCTACATCTATGTACCTTGTCTGCATCACAAGCGTCCTGAAAGGTCTTGCTTCCATCTCATTCACTTTTGTTCTTCAGAGCCTTAAGTGATGAGTCGACGTCTGCGACCTCTGCAACCTGTAGTACATTGTTTTTCAAATTACATGCTTGAATTTCATGACCAACTAATGACCCAAGCATCCCTTACTTGCCACCAGTTTATAACACATACTCGATGGTCAAGTTTACATCAAAATGGAAACAATCCCCTAGCTATGAAAACAAGGCCAACATATCATTGTTACTACAACAAGTGATGGAAAACACATCATCACTACAACATATGATTTACAACAATAAGGCCAACCACTAATTTTGTTTTGACAAGTGATGGAAACACAAACATTATTTTCAGAGTTTAAAATGCAACACAAAACAAGCTCAGACATCATTGTTGCCTAGCAAGAGATGGAAAACACATCATCACTTTTACATTTTAAAATGCAACAAATGATTTACGAAAGCACGACCCTGACAAGATAACATGTCTAGAAACCATTTTTCACTCATCACTATGAATGGGTTATCCCGTTGTGGTGATTTTTCTTGTCGAACAATTGTTTCACCTCGTTCATCAATCGACGCTTTGTCTTTAAGGCGCTGCTCTAGATGGATCCTCCAACAAGTAGCTCTTTGATGGCCACTCCTATTGCAATGACTTTAATAGGTTTTCTCCCTCTAGATCTGTTTAACATGTTTCTTTACTTGCTATTGAGAGGGTCTTTCACGCCTCATCCTTTTGTGTGCCACCATTCTTTTCCAACACTTCGAAAATGTACGGTTATGTAATCCACAAAAGATACATGTTTCTCGATGCCATGTTTTACACTCATCATTAACAACATGATTTTAATCGAAATGAACATTCGAATGTCGAGATTGCTTATACCTTTCCTTGCCATTTCTTGTGTAAGTATGGCGAGGAGAACTTGCCTCAGCTCTTTCCTTGCCATGGGATGATGGGGATGTGTTCCCATCATTCCTTTTCCTAGACAATTTCGACGATGTCTCAGAAGCACATGACACCTTCAAGCATTCTCCCTTAGTGTATCTCAAGCCTGCAAATCGAGATCTTGACACATCCTCCAATGGTTGAGTTATGCCTTTGTTAGGCCCCTATACTACTAGCGTAAACCCTTATTGTTATTAGTACAACCCCCTTGTTATATTGATATACCCATGTAGTGCCCATATTGTTACTATTGTGCCCCATAGAAGCCCGCTATTGTTATTATTGTGCCCTTAAATTATTATTGTTATGTCAGCTTTGATTATATTATAACCTCTTAGACTCCTATATATAGAAAGGAGGTCTTTTCATTTGTATCATCCAAGAATTTTTCATTTATGTAATGTAAAGGAGGTTGCCCGCTCAAAGAGGCTAAATTCTAAGGCATTGACATACCTTTTCTATCTTTTTGTGAGCTGGTTTCATAACATTTGGTATCAGAGCTTTGGATTCTAGGGTTTCACTACTCCAAATAGGTCATTGTTGCATTTTCGCTATACATTTTTTTTCTGCAACATTTCAAAAGCGAAAAAAAACCCATTTGAGACGAAGTCACACTGAACCTTGGATCTAAATTTGAAAGATTTTTGCGCTATATTTGCAGAGATATGATTTGAGGAATTTGGTCTTTTTGCAGACTCCTGAATTACATTCCAAAAAAGTCACTTGGGGAGAATCATCATAACTTTCTCTCCGAGCATCGGATTGAAATTTTGTAAGAAGGTACAGAAAGAGGATGGAATGTAGTTTCTGCTATATATTTTTTAGTGTGATAGGTTGAAACAGTGACACGTGGCACTTCATACAAGTTTGCTCTTTAGGAAAGGTCTATAATCAGGTCATCTTGGGACATTGTACATAACTCTTTCTTGGAGAATCCAATTTGGATTAGAATGGTGGCATTGGAAAGAGGATGCAGAGGGCTAGTGCAAGTTGCAATTTCAGAACTAGAAGAATTATAATTACATAGTTATAGTTGTTTCAAGATCGAGCTCCTAAAATCAAGAAAAGGTGATATGAGGAAGTTTGATGGCAAGGATCCGGTAAATTGAATACTTCAGATGGAGAAATATTTTCATCTACATGGTGTACCATTATTACAAAAGGTATGTATTTCATCTTCATATTTAGAACGAGATCAATTTTTATGGTATAAAGGGCTTTGTTGTCGTAAACAACTTGTTACGTGGTCAATTTTCACAGAGGAAATGATAGCACATTATGAGGATACAAAGAGCAACACCTTCTTTAGAGCAACACCACAACAATTGGAAAGAGTAAAAGGGCTTTGTGACATAGTGGAAAGTAAAATTATTGCAACAAGGAAGTCTACCACTCACAACTATAAATATGGAAGTGTTGTTTCTCCTAGCCTTCCACAACCTACAAGGGTTACACCACAACAATTGGAAGAAAAAAGAGAAAAAGGGCTTTGTTACAATTTTGATAGAAAATGCACTAAAGCTCATAAGTGTGCTGAGAAGAAATTATTTTACATAGAATATGAAGAAGAGGAAGAAAAGGATCAAGAAACATCAAAAGAAGAGGATATACACCAGGACCCCATCCCAGAGAAAGAAGAAATGAATCATACCATATCTTGTAAAGCACTGGCAAGAATTACCACTCCCCAAACTCTCAAGATAGAAGGACATATCAAGAAGAAAATGGTGCAAGAAGTGAAAGATCACATTGAGAAAGAAGAAATGAATCCAACCATATCTTGTAATTCATTGGTCGAAATTACCACTCCTCAAACTATCAAGATAGAAGGACATATCAAGAAGAAAAATGTTCAAGAAGTGAAAGATCACATCGAGCATCAAGAAATTAATCCGACCATATCTTGTAAAGGATTTGAAGAAATTACCACTCCTCAAACTCTAGAGATAGAAGGACATATCAAGAAGGTTTCAAGTAGTGAAAGATCACATCGAGCATCAACAACAAGTTCTCCAACTTTTAAAGGATAACGCCACTTTGGTGCAAAATCGAATGAAACAACAGGTAGATCAACATCGTAGTGAAAAATGTTGTGATG
>APFE031476781.1:0-22638 GCA_000404065.3 Pinus taeda
GGTTGCAGAGATTGTGTTCAAGTATGGGGTTTGTACAGGAAGCTATAAGGATAGACTATGACAACCAATCTGCAATTTTCTTGGCAAAGAACCCTGCATATCATTCAAAAGACAAAGCACATTGATGTTCAGTATCACTTTGTGAGGGATATGATAGAAGACAAAAAGGTGTTGCTGGTAAAGGTGGACACTTTGAAGAATACTGCAGATGCATTAACAAAATATGTTAGCTCTGAGAAGTTCTCTTGGTGTAGAGAAACAATGGGTGTTTCAGGGCTGGAAAAATGACTAAGCTCTCCTGTGGAAAGAAAACAACATGTGGGAAATTGTTGGGTTGTGTTATATTCTTTCCACATAGTTAACAGGGGTTTGAGGGGTACCCGTAACCCCACTTTATGGGGTTCGGGGCAGCGCCCCGGAAAATTTTGGTTTGGTTGGGTGGACCCACCTATGGTTTTGTGCATGATTTTCGCACATGTTTTTTGGACGTGATGGTTTTCGGTCCATGGTTTTGGACGCGATGGTTTTCGACCCATGGTATTGGATGCTTCGACATGTATAAATATGTATTGTAACATTGAAAGGAACATAATGAAAAATCAAGCTGGTAGTCCCGGTTTTGGGATCCAGTGGGAAATCTCTGTGTATACGTGTTTTATGTGTTATGCTCTCACATTTTTATTTTTCCTGTGATTTAATATTCGTATGCAGGTAATTTCTGTACGGGGTTAAAACCTACAAATAGTGCCCCTCCTCAACCCTTAGGCCTCAAAGGAGGTCCGATTCGACTAGGGATAAAGATTAATCTCCTTGGTAAGGTGAGAGAACAAAATTATGGTCAAGGTCTGTCAATCTTCCATATCACCCCATTATCTATTGAATTTCCACGATCTTGGGTCTAGGATAGAATCTTAGAATCTCTGACACTAAGAATCTCAGCATAACTACTTTGCATGGCAGAAAAATAGTAGTAAATCACACATGCACAAGTATAGACAATTTTTAAAAAAATATTGTACAATAATGTACAACCCAATATTTGTTATATTAAACTAATCTGAATAATACAACAATCTAGGGAATACAAGGTACAATGACAATCTCGCTGCAGTCTCTATGTCGTATCTTGTCCTTCCGATCCTTCGCTCATGTTCTGCTCTCTAGCTTCCCCTTAGTTCATCAAAGGACAACACATAGAGTCTCCAGGAGGGATACCACCTATCATTGTTGCAAGTCACTTCTGCTATAATGAACACGAGCTGATCCAATCTGCTCTTCTAGGTTGGCCAACACCTGAGCTCCAATTTGCCAAACTAGCAGTCCATTAGTCCATAAATGTGTTGCACATTAGGCTCCATAACTTCACCCAACCTTCAGCTATCAACATCACTTTATGATGGCTTGTCAGGGGCTATTTTGGGTAGCCAACACGCTGCCATCCACCAGTCCAGTGGAACCCAACACTTCATTGCAAGATCTACTCATAGTTGAGGTCTCCAACTGCCCAAGTCAACCTCAACACATGGCTCCCACAGGCTATAAACAATTCTGATCCAAAATTGGTCAATCCTTTGACCTAACACAAGACAAACTTAACTCCAAGTCTATTGTACCACTGTTCTCCTTAACGGTTCCTAGTTAGGGCACCTAGCACGTTACAACAATGTTATTAAACACCCACACAGTCCCTTAAATAACTGCGACCTACCTCCAAATGTATCCTCTGCCTCCATGCTGATGTTCTAGGCACTTATTAGCCCTCAAACAATCCTACACATGCCTTTTCTGAGGTGTTAAGGCATGCGGCCTACCACACCAGCCTTCATGTACCCACAACCTGCTCAAAATAGAGATACTTATCCACTAAACAATCCGCGGACTTACCTCTCCTAGCTTGACCTTCCTGTAGGTGTAAACAACCCTCCAAATAGTCACAAGAAGCCTCCAAAACAGCCTCTCTCCTTAGTTGAAGTGCTCTCTTTCTTGCGGCCCAAACAGAGGTGTAAATACTTCCTAACCTGAGTTTCTTTTTCTCTTCTTTTGCCTTGTGTTGCATGGATGGATGAGCTAAAATGATGCTCACTCACCTTGTATTTATACAATATACAAGGGCTTCCTCAAAACGTCATCATAGGGCTTGACAATCTGTCATAAGTCTTATTAACATCAAGCCGCCCTTGAGCTTGTGCCACCATGCCCACACATAACTTTCAAAAATTCATAACTCCATTTATACAACTCGGAATTGGATGATTTTCAATGTGTCGGATTCGTCTTGACGAGTACTATCATCCCCATCCATCACATATCGAAATGTGTCCACGGTTTTGGCCCAAATCACGATGGGTGCAAAACCTCAACCTTTGGTTCCAAGCCCACAAGTGACTCTTGTGGTCCTCAACCCTCCAAACCCTGCATCCTAGGGCTTGGAGTACCTCCCAAGCTACTCAAAAATCGACATTATCCATACTAAATGCCTAAAACAAACAAGTATAAGAACCTGATTGCAAAATGATCCAAGTACCTTTTCAATAGCAACCCACCTTCATCCAAGTGTAAATTCCAGATGGTGAGAGGCACATGGCTGATGCAAATGGCAAAGACATATGACATATCATTGTCAAAATAGTGGCTAGTAAGGGCTGCTAGCTGGTTGTCAAATGTAGGAGAAAATGTTTCTAACTTTCTCCTATAGGGTTACCCATTTTGGTGGGTAGTAGACCCATAGCCTTTTTTCATCTCTTTTTCACATTTACTTGAGTTTGGACACACTTCTTAAGTCGCATAAAAATATGTGGAGTGGGTAAGTTGGCGCATGTGGGTATGTGCGTACCTATCCTTTGCACATGTGGGGTGCATTTCTTGAGAAGTGTCCTCAACACATGGGAGGTGTTACCACTCAAACTATCAAGGCTTGCCAAGGTCCCTGCAAGGTGCCAATATGGCAAACATAGGACAAGTTCCCACTGTCACCTCAACATGAGTCCCAACTCATTAAGCACAACTCCTTCTTGAATGGCTATAGGAGGATTCCTTGTAATTGATGCTTCACCTAACAATTAATAGACTAACGCCTTGAATGGGGTCTTGTGTGAAGCTAAGAGTTAATTATTTACTATTTAATTGATCTAGAAATGTTGTTTATGTAGAAGATTAACGCAGATCAACAAAGCAATTTACTCAAAACTGAATATAACAAACATTTAAATAGCTTAAATGAGTAAACAATTAATGTACTTACCAAATATGTGAATTTTCATCTATATGAACCTTTTACAAAGCGCTGTATTGTGTATTTATGCTTGCTTTCTTGCAAATGCAGATCTGAAAATTGCATAAAATAGTAGATAAAATCTCTTTTCACGGCCACCCAACAGTGGCTACACACTCTGGATTGATAACCTAGGGTTGGGGGACACTAGGACAATAAATACATGTTAGTATAGTTCTTCCTAAGCTTCAAATATGAAATAAATCTTGTTTCCAGTCCTTCATAAGCTTCAAATATGCAACAAATCTGTGTTTCCAAAAAGCAGGAAACTCGTTGCAGAGATCTAGTGGTCAAATATCTAGTGGGTGAAACACCAAAAATTTATTACAGCTTATAAATTTATGATCTAATGGTTGGAACTTGGAATAAGCTCTATATGGCCCTAGAACAATGATAAAACTTTGAAATAAAAATCCGGAAACTAATGCAAGGGTTTGTGAGATGTATACTTACTTGGAAATAGCTCTTGTACCTTGGATTTTGCTGCATCTGAAGTATGTATTATTGTAAATAAACATGGATTTGCAAAAAAACATGGTATACTTGGTGAAATACATATGTCTTGAAAGCTCAAAAATGTATATCTTTGCGATGAAAATATAAAAGTTATGGCTTAAAACCCCAATGGTTACTAGCTAATCTTCAAGATAAAATTATATATAATAGCAAACTAGTAAATATTTTTATTTCTATTTTATAAAATAGAAAATTAAAAAAGATTTTGAGTTTTAGGAATGATGATTGTTGAGATATGCTTACCTTGGCCAAATTTTACCTCTCAACTGCCAGGTTGTGAATCACAATCACTCGTAAGTCAACCTTGCACTTTGGACAATAGATGGGCTTGGAGTTGAGAAGACTCTGTTTCCTCCACCTTCGTCTAATATATTTCACAGGCTTCTGGATCCAACTAGAAGCGACTTCTAGCAAAGTGTCTCCAATATTTGAGTCGGCTGTGGGGTAGAAGAAATCTTCTACCACCAAAAAGTGAAATTATGAAGACTAGTGCTTTGGTTATTCCCTGTACATAACTTTGTATCCCTTAAATATATCGTCCCTCTAACCTTTTTGTAACCTAGAAATGCTTGTTCTTATCTTGTTTAAAACTGTTATGACAAGAGCTAAGAAAAAGTAGAATAGAAAATACCAATCCAAAAATTGTACACAAAATGTTTTCAAAATGAGAGTTCTATTATGGCATTTGATCTCATAGTTCAACAGAAAATGGAATGATAAGATGGACTAGCCTTATATGATTTCTTTAGTAATAGTTAATGGGACCTTACTCTCAAAATAATATTTTTACTTGACATCCACAATCCAAAGACTAAATAAATTCAATAAAATAATTTTTAGTGCAATAATTGTCCACAAGGAGAGTTCAACTTAGCTTGTTTGACCTTGGAAGTGCAACATTCCCTTTGATATGACCCCAGAGAGACAAGAAGTCAAGAATAGTGACCCTAGAATGCTCAATGTCCAACACAAGATGACCTAACAGCTCCATTAGGTGGGTTGACTTCCTTTGCTTGGCTCAATTTGGTCCTCTGAAGCTTGATTTGGTGGAAAGAATGATGATTTGATTTTGCTACAGCTATATTTTTATCCACACAAAGGTCCAACAATCGCCTTGACCACTTAACCACCTCAACATTCACTTTATTGACCTCAAATGACTAGCAAAAGGGGGATCAAATTGTTCCACTAGCTAGGTATCCAACGCTTTGGCCTCTTTTGACTTGAAAACTAGACTAAACTTTGGATCCTTGAACATCTTCAACGTTCCACACCTTAGGAGATTTAGGAATTCTACTACTTGGGTTTTGTACGACCAATTTTAAAACCAACTTTTGATGTAATGCGTGTATCATTTGGTCAAGATTTGACCCTATTTTTCCACCTAGAACCTCCATTTGTTAGTATACCATCTTTGACTGCTATTTTTTGACTGAAGCATTCAACTTTTGCAAAAATTTCCACATGGCATGCCATCTAAATTTTATTCTGAGCAATTCAAAACTAGGTTGATTTTTTGACTTTTGAGACCAAATGCATTGGGAAATGTGCATTGCCTTGGGAAATGTGAACTACAGAAAATTGTGAGACGACCATGTTAACAACTGACCGATAAATAGTGCACCAAGGCCAAGGATGCCTATAGACTCTATGAGACATGACCATGTCGTAAGAATAGGTGCACACGACATGGGCTGGGTTGGCTCCTACAAATGTGATCACCCCTACATAACTAGATGCTTCCGTAAACCATGAGTCTTGATGTAATCCACTCTGAGTGGTGCTAAGAGTGGAAACCAAAGGTACTAACCATGGCCAACCATAATAAGCCTATAACACCTTAATACAAAAATTCTCATGGCCTACAAGGCTTTCGCTTGTATCCTTGGGCTTACAATGGTGTTATGCAAAGTGAAATAAATCTCTATATGTACCCCTATTGAAATAAGGGGTACCAGGAAGCACATTATTAGGGGAGGATTCTCTTTGAAGATGCATGAGTGGATTAGACAAGGTGGATGTAGTCTAGGGTTTAATCCTTTGCTTGTAATTGACTGTTGTTACTCTATAAATTGGAGGGGTGCATCACTTCATTCATTGGAGAAATTATGAGGTAAAAGATATATCTTAAAAAAAAAATGTGCTATCAAAATCAACTTTAAAAGATCCAACAGGATTCAAGATGATGATGTCAAGGATAAGGGTAAATAGTTTTGGAGGGAAAGAAAGAAAACTAATTTTGTAATTGTATTTTCAACTTATTTTTATATAGGTTTTAATCAAATTTTAAGAGTAAGCACTTGTTGGATGTGCAATTACATTTGGACCTTGGCAACCAATGTGTACCCACTCTACATACTTTTGATAGACCCACAGTGTGATAACTGGAAATATACGGAAAACAACATGTTTTTTGAAATTTTTGGTGTAGGCATTCATTGGATGCATAATTAATTTTATATCCAACAAATGCCTACACTGAGAATTTGAGTAATTTTGCATGGAAATAAGTCAAAAATATGATTTAAAAAATAACTCTTTATTTTCTGTTGAAAATTCGCCTACTCTTATTTTACTGTTGTAACTATTATTTTATTATTTTTCTTTGGAGGCCCATTTTAGACCTCAAAATTTCTCTCATAACATATTAGTTTTTCTAGTTTGCTAAGGATAGAGTAGCTGCAACAGCTAGCTGTTTGGTTTTTGCATTGACAGCTAATTTGTTGCTATGTAATCGTCTTTTTATTGTAATAGAAAATGATGTGATTGTTATTGCAAATGTTAAGTGCTTATCTGATTTTCCAGATCTGTTATCTCTTGTGTACTGTTTGGCATGCTCATCTGATTTTACATTTCCAAATCTGATTTATTTTCTTACTGCTGGGACTTTGCTGAGATTGCATGTGCTAATCTGATTTTCATAGTTAATTTAATAAATAGCCACACTAGCGCTAACTGATGTGATTTCTAGATCTGATTTTGAGATTTCATTTTATTAGACTTAGTATCTGGCGGCTGCTGGAATGAGCTAACATTTTGACATATGGCGTGTACACATTTGAAAATTTCCTATAGCATTTTGATGTTTGTAGATCTGAAGTTTTGATAGGTGTTTCAGAGGATTTCAGATCGATCTGTAGACATGAAGTTCTATGAGTGCAGATCTGAGGTCATGAGGTGGAAATTTTAACATAAAAGTGGATTGCTTCCATCTGATTTTCATTTTGAGTGGTGAATGATCCCCCATGGAAGTATTCTACAACACCCGTGATAAACACAAATGTCATTCTTTGACATCCTCTACAACAATGAGAATTCAGAATAAATAAGCTGGATAATCACTGGATTAAAATTATATATGGAGGTTTATTTTGCTCCAAAGTTAGCGTTTCTGCCTGGGAAATGTTTTTCTCTTGCATCTATATGCAACGAAAACACGCAGAAAGATAACTTTCAGTAAGTAATTAACATGCTTTGTGAAGAACTTTATTTCTCTTCTAAAAATATATATTCCAGTGTTCTTTTCCGTAAATCATAAAGTTTTAAATGTAAGCAAAAAAGGCTTTTCTTTATGTAAAATTTTAATGTCTTCCTTTTCAATTAGTAAGATTGAAGACTTCTGGTATTAGGTCTGAACTGTTTCAGAGCATGTGAAAGTTATGACTTCTAAAGAAACTTTTAATTGAGTCCAAAAGCTGGGAATTGAGTTGAGGGAGGAGTATCTGCCAATCAACACTTGGGGCATTGATTATTGCTTGATTGAACTAGGGGGGAGTAATGGTATCCTCATGATACAATCACCTTTCCAACGGCCACAATGGGATTTGAAATTGTTAGAATTTCAAAGAAACAATTGTGATTCATCAGTTTCTTGCCTGTACTAGGGATTTATTGGCCTTGGATGTTACGAAAGCTTCCCCAGGGTAACCCAGCTCAGCCCTCTTATCCCAGGCCATTACGCTGAAGACATTCTCTGGCTCTGCATTGGTACCTAAACAATGGTGCTAGTTTCTCTTTTGATTTCACTAAGATTAAAGTCTCTCTTCTTGCACAGGGTTAGTGTCTTCTTCTTTGTCTAGGTTGACCTCATAGGTCTACCCCTTGGTACTTCTTATTTTAATTCTATTTTTGCTATTACTTTATTTGAATATTTGGGAGATGCCTTTGGCACTATCACATTTCCACTGTGGCTGTCTACTTTAGAGTCCTATTAACCTATTATGGTAATTAGGACATCAATGTAAATTTATTTCTTTCTTCCTTTCTCATGTCTTTACCTATTTCTTAGGTGATTAGAGCACTGAAAAGTCTGTTAGTTGCAAGTTTCTAAATATTTCTGAAATTCCAATAAAAAACATAATCTTCTTATAAACGTAGGGCATTCAGAGTACTTGATAGATATCATAATTAAAGGCTTTTGATTCAACCTTGCAGAATTCGGTACAGTTCTAAATTGAGAGCTTTTGCATCTTCTCACAAAAATATGATATTTGGGTTAGAACATACATTTTATAAGTCAGATATTGTTTGCAGATTCGCATTGTTGAACGCTTTGCCTTTTAGTCCCTTAGAGAAAATCTGGGTGTGATTTGTACAGGCTCTTATAGGTTGTGATGGTGTCCGCTCAGTGGTGGCCAAATGGATGGGCTTCTCAGAACCTCGTTATGTTGGACATTGTGCTTATCGTGGATTGGCAGTTTATGCCAGCGGACAACCTTACGAGGAAAAAGTGCATTACATCTATGGAAAGGGAATGCGTGCTGGCTATGTGCCTCTTTCTTCTACTAAAGTCTATTGGTTTATTGTCTTCAACAGCCATTCTCCAGGTCAGTTTCCCAAATTCATCAAAAGCTCTGCATCTAGTAACCTTGTCTTGAAAATCGAAGGACATTGATAAATAACATTCTAGCATTGCTAGTGCAATCGACTTTACAAATTAATGGGTTCGTGTTACATGGTCAACGCGAGATTGACATTTGGTCATGAGCCTTCAGTAAAATCAATAAAAAATTAAAGTGTTCCAATATTTTTTGTTTGCTTATTTTTGGGTTTTAATTCCTGATTTTGCTTGGGCAGGCCCAAAGATAACAGACCCAAATCTTTTGAAGAGGGAAGCTCTTCAACTTGTTCAGAACTGGCCTAAGGAACTTGTTGAGACTATTGAGGATACACCGGCTGAAAACTTTGTGAGGACCCCTTTAGTGGACAGATGGTTGTGGCCTGTTGTGGGTCCAAAGTCAACATTAGGAGGTGTTGCACTAGCAGGAGATGCATGGCATCCCATGACGCCAAATCTTGGACAAGGAGCATGTTGTGCACTGGAGGATTCAATTATACTTGCTAGGAAGCTAGCAAAGGCACTTGATGTGGGCAAACAAAGCCAAACTGAAAATGGCCAAAGAGTTAGAGTTCCAAGTGATTATTTTGGAGGTTCTGACATACCGAGTCAGATAGAGGAAGCATTGCAAGGCTATGCCACTGAAAGGTGGCCTCGAATTTTCTCTTTAACCATTAGAGCCTATCTTGTTGGTGCTCTTTTGCAGTGGGACAATGAGTTGATTTGTTCATTGAGGAATAATATATTTATACCAAAGCTGGCGAAGTTAGATTCCTTAACAGAACACACAAAGTATGATTGTGGTTCGTTGAATAGCAACTAGTGATGACTTCATTTTATTATTTGATTGTATTAGATGCATATGACATATATGTTGTTTGCCTTGTAGCTATGGACATTGCCTCGATTTCTGATGGACAGTATAGTCTGTTTTTTTTTCCGAAAACTATTGGGACATTGTAATGATTTGTGTTCCTTATGGCTAATTTATAAAGTGATTAAAATATTCGTGTTAGATCTTAGCTTTTTATGATCCATAATGTAGTAAGCATGTTTTTCAGATTAACTATATCAGTATTATTCAGTAACATTTCGAACCAGTTAATATAGTTCTTATTTTAATACAGTTAATAATGAATGATAGATTTGCTTTGTGATACTGAACGTTAAAATACTTCGTAGTTATCTTATTCCTTTTCTTTATACATCGGTGTACATAATTCTTCTCCCTCGTTTACATTTCATTCTTCATTATCACTTTACAGAATATCCTTTGCTCCTATTAACCCTGACTACAAGGTATGACCAAAAGTTCCTTCCACGCCTTTACATCCTACTCTCGTAGGATTTATATTTTATATGTATGTCATTTCTATGGCATAGAGGGTCCAAACATCAATATATCTATGTGCATAGGTCCTTGCCTCTGTATTTTGACATTAAACACAGACCTGCATCAGCAGCTTTTCAAGAGTTCCCTCTTTGTTTCAGAATTTTTCCTTCCACGTGCCTAATTGTAGGGTTGCATCAATAAGCATTTTATTGTTTAGCGCCCGTTTACGAGTGGTCTAATATGCAAAAAGTGAAACTAAATTGGTTGGACTTTTGTTGTTACGGTTTAAGTGCCAAAGCATTGTGCACTACATAAAAGCATCTATGCTATCGTATCAAGTTATGCCACATGGGAAATAGTATAAGTTAGCTAGCACCGAGTGATGGTTAGCTAGCGAGGGAGAGACTCGAGAGTCATGTGCAGATCTTGGCATGTAATAATTTGTACTTCTTCACCTTCAAACAATAAAACATGGTATCTATTAGAGACTGTTTGACAGGTCCTCAACTCCTCACCTATTAGTGTTCTATCATGCGTAACAACTAGCTATATCATTATACTAGTACCGATTTATTATCCCTGCCGCGCTGGGGATAATGCATTCGTTATGCGTTAAACATTGAATTAATTTGAAGTTGAACAAAAATCAAACAAATTATTTATAAAGTTCACATTGCAAAATAAATAGTTTATTTTTTAAATTTATTAAATTTTATTTATTTAAATGTTAATTCGTTCAGAGAGCTCAAGCTTTATTCCGAAATCATTGTAATCCTGCAATGTAAGTACGGCAACTACTATTAACACTGCTAAAAAACTAAAAATTTTGGCACAATTATCAGATTCATAATTAATATTCATACGGCAAGTAATATTTCCAGCGTATTCGCTAATTAATACACCTTCCCATACTACCAAATAAACCCGTTTTTATGATTACTAATTCCGGCCACACTGGTGACAGTTGTACAAACTTGAATAGACAAGTGGTGCAGGACGGAGCACTTAATGTGCCATATACTCGCTGGGAAATATTGCTAGCGGTGAGAAATATTTATTTACTCAATAAATAGATAATTTATTCTATCGTATCACTTCTGATTGTATCACTTCGCATTTATCATGGGTTTTTGATGTCATTGTAAAACCAATAATTTTAACCCTCACATTTTGGCATGCATTATCAGTGGTGGTATAAATTTTCCAAATTTTCTATTGTTTTTTAAATAAATATTTAATTTTAATTATTAAAAAAATTGAATTTATTAATATTTTGAGAATATGCAAATTCAATCAACCAAGTGTCACCCATATTTTACAAGTGAATAAATTATTTCTCTATCCAATATTAACTTAAACTCGTCTTAACTTTAATATTAATAATAATAAAAATAAAAATAAACTTTTCCATGTGCATTCTTAAAAACTGAAATACCTTGACGTGTGGATTTTGTGAAATGTACGTCGAAAACAAACCCCCTCTCGTGGAGTTCATACATGCTAAAATTGTACATTGTAACATTGTTCATCACAGGGATTTCACAGAATCAATATGTAATTTCGTCTCTCTTTGGATGATTGTTTTTGAAACCTTTGACCAATGTTTTAGAGAAATTTTCTTATAAATTTAAGGCGAATATTGTAAGTTGTACTCCAGAGGAATTTAGATGAATCAATATGTAATTTTGCCGCTTTTTAAACGTTCTATGTCAATTTCCTTAACATTTTGTCTTCTTTTCAACAGTTGATACTCAAAGTAATCAAATTTCCAAGTATCCCCGCATTGGGACAATTGCTCTCCACTGTTCTTTTCTTGAACCTCATGCTAAAGTGGGACACTCCTATAGGATACTTTGACAGTTTTTTAATAACTTGAAAAGTGAAATCAAGTTTTTTATGAAGACTTTATAGTTATGAAAGTCTTTCAGAGAAATTTGATGAGTCTATCATTTGCAATTTTTCATTATATTCAGGGCTTTAAACACTCTATCACACATTCACGATTCAAATCTATTCTCATGATTTGAGCACCATAGCTAGACCTAAAAAGCATTTATCGAAAACATTTAATGAAATAAAATGAGTTCCACATTAATATAATGAGACACTTGTGCTTTTTTCAAGATGGTGAACTGTGGTAACATAAATATAAATTTTGGTGGCTAACCAAAAAACAATTCCATAGCCATCTTTTACTCATTTTTAAGTGAATTTTAGGTTAATTATAATAGTGAAATAATGTAATTATTTGATTTTATTTAATATAGATTAAATAAATAAAATTTATAATTAGCAAAAGATGTTTCATAATATACAAAATTTATAGCATAAGATGATGCTTCACATTTAGTGAATTACGAAAATATTAATAAAAATATATTTTTTTTTAGAATTTCTAAACCTTATTTATCTTAGGCTGTCTCACTCTAATTTCAACTAAATTTGATTGTACACTCTAAATATCTCAAATCTTAGATTTTGATTCCAATGTCTACATATTATAAGTCGATGTCATCTGCAATATTGTATGGTATTGTTTTTTTATTCTAATTTAACTATATTTAAACTAAGGTAGAGTATCTACAATGTAGACCTTGTCCAAATTTTAAAATAAATTCATTCTTTTCAATGTTCAATAATTAAACTAAGCACGAGGGAACACTAGCTATAACACCTTGTTTTTTCTAAAATAAACTTGTTATTTTAGCTCATAAAATCTTTGTTATATTTTTCATTCATAGATAACTATAATTTGTGCAACTACAAGAAAATTACACTTTCCTCAATAAGACATGAATTTGGTTGGCTCATCAGCCTAGAGTAAAATTTAGAGCATATAAACTTGAACTGACCCAAAGTTCACATGACCTAAATTGCACATAACCCTTCGGCCCATCGACCTTGATCCTTGACCTTCGGCCATCAACCTTTGGCCTTCGACCTTCGACCTTGACCCTTCAACCTTCGGCCAACCTTGAGCCTTCAACCAACCTTGATGGGATGCATATGTTTGTGACGCGTCATGGCCTATCTAAAACAAAATAATATGCGTAGTTGGAATCCGACAGTGTTACATTTATTTTTATAGGTAATTTACAACCGCGAGGCTCAAAATTTAAATTATCGGTAATAGCGGGAAAATGTTGGGAATTGTCGAGAAACTTACCAAATATAAAAATAATTAATTTTTACCAATTTTTAAACTTATAAAATAATATTAGCGTCAAACAAATACATTGCTACGTAAAATGAAAAGAAAATGATATATAAGATGTATAAAATGTGAAGTGATAGATCAGAGATCAAATATCTATATTGAAATATGATATTTGCCGTGAGTCATAAGATTTAATAGAATGATATAAAATCATATCAAAACAAAAACAGATGTATATGACGAGATAAAACATTGCAATGAAAACAACAAATTTCTCGTTGTTTGCTTGATGGACAATGATCACATCATTCACAAGTATCGAAATTGGACCAAAAAATTGGTCAACCAAAAAATACGTAAAATATTCAAATTGTGAAAACAATATGTAATTTATGTGTACCCATATGAATCAAAATTATTATTTACAAAAATGCAAAATGTCTCATATATATAGCAAAAAAATGGTCAACCAAAAAATAAGTAAAATATTGAAATTGTGAAAAATATGTAATTTATGTGCACCCATATGAATTAAATTTATTATTCACAAAAATGCAAATTGTCTCATATATATGGCAAGGGTGCACACTACATTAACCAAAATATCACCAAGTGCAATCCATCTCTGAATCAAAATAGACCAAGAAAATCCTGCTACAACAAATAGATTCATAACATCTAAATCATTGTCTATTAAGATCACCCACTAAGCATTAAAATAAGATAGAAAAAGCTTAACATCCTAATCATTGATGTTTCTTGAGTGAAGTGTAATTTTCACTATAGTCATGAAGGAGGAGTTTAACAATCAATTCCACCAACATCGAGGTACATAGAGAGTTTGATGATCTTGATTAAATGTTAGTTATATACCCTTGTACATCACAAAATCTAGTAGAAACATTACAATCCCACTAATCCTAAAAACTATTAATAATGCTAGATTTGGAGTGGTATCTAAAATTAAAACAATATATTTCAATAGATTTCCCCCTTTTTTGCTTCATGGAAATAAGCAAAGTACCCTCACACCTTAATCCCCTAACTCACTTTAAAAAAATTAAGATTAAAAGAAAAAATTGGTAAATTGATAGATGCATGGCTATAATTTCAAAATTATCACAATAATGACCTGAATTATCTCTAAATTCAAAACAAGGAATTTATTGTGATAATTTATGGCGATAATATCAGTAAGGGGCATTTTGGTGATAATATCACGATAATTCCAATATTATTGTGATATGTTCAACACTGAAATCTAGTGCTCTACATGTATATACCATCAGTATATTAAAAACATGACATTTGCTTTAATGGTATCTTCTCTTCCTTGGTGGTTTTGATGACTTGTGAAATTGAAAAAAGTCACTACGGAAATTGTGAGTTATATAATTTATTTTAATTTTACAAGCATGAAAAAAGAAAAATTATATAAGTTGGTAACCGATAGGAGAAAAAAATTATCCTCATTTGATAAACAACTAGCCAACAAACCTATGATGATCTTCAAATAATTTTATGCCGTAGCTCTCCAGATATTGGTCATGTCATTTCTTTAGCCCATCTAGCTTTCATCTTCAAGGAAAATGGGTCATTTATCAACAAGCACTTTAACCATTTTAGCAATCAAATGCTTTGATTTGTTGTTATGGACATATTAATATAAATCATAGGGAAAATTGGATGATTGATTGCTTTGATTGTATCCTTGTTCACACACTTCACTTGGGAGGTTAGCCTTTGAATCTTGTCTAATGGGACCTCCTCTAAGGCCTTGTGGTTTAGGAAGGGCACTAATAGGGGGCACTAATTGATATAGCATGTCCATGATGATTCATACATACCGCTTTCCATCCTTCCCTGTTATTCATCTCCATTCTTTGGGTTGATTGTCATTGGTCTTTGGGATTATCCACATCCTTGAGTCAAGTTCTAGAAACTTAGCCTTGGAGGTTGATGTAGCTGAAAGAACGATAAAAACATGTAAAATCACAATAGAAAGGAAATGTCAAATTCAAAAGCTGGTTGGGACTTATTTAGCACGTGGGAAAAATCCTAGCTTGAGCTCTACCCTCTCTCATTTGTGATCACCTAGTTCCTCAAACATTTAGTGCTTTATCTAAAATAAAGGAATTCTTCAATGTCCTAGGCCTTATGAGTGAGAAACTGCTACATCTTTAAGGGCTATTGGAAAGGGGTAACTCATACTTTCATGATTGCTCTGTCCTTACATCATTACACTTTAAATGTTGGACCTCAATCAGTTGGTCCAATGCATATAACATCTTCATTGAAGTCTCTCCCACTCCATAAACATATTATCACATGCACCTATCATGTGATGCATCTATCTAGGACATGTCACTCCCGTTGGTGGCTAGAAACACAAAATAGGGTTGTTTACCTAATCAACCCAAACATAAGTAAGGTAACTTGTTTATAAATATTTAGTTAGTAATACATTTGAAGGTAAACCTTGTATCAAGTTAACATTAGATGTGGTCCACTATGATTCTTTAATGGTTTTGTGTCCCTATTGATGCTTATCTCACTTGATTTTGAAAGGTTTGTTTTAGGTGGTATCCAACATACAATAGAGATCCTTTGAGGGATGGTTTGACTCCTCTCCAATGCACTCCAGAAAACATTTTTCCCCACTCTAAGAGTATATATGACCTTTTAGCCCCAACCCCCCAACATTTCCCCTCTAAAGATGAGCATTGGGCCTTGCACAAATTCCACATGGTTCCACACCTCTTTATGTACCTTCAAATGCTAAAACACTAAATCAAAAATCTTGGGAATTTTCTTACTTGATGATGTGCCCAAATAGACCCAAAATGTCCCCATGCTATCCTTGACTGTGTTTGATGAATGTTGCTTTGTTCCAAAGTCCATATGAGGATGGATGTCACCGAGATGACTTGGTGGAGGGCTAGCACACCATGCCTTGATGCTAACACTTTCCCTAAATATTGTTGCACCATCCCTATGTGCCCTAGGAAGGTGATGTAAGCCTTTTTTTATGACATCATAGTGGAGGAAGTACCTTTTGAGATGTACCATGCACTTTGATGATTTCTTGAAGTGAGGAGCACACATGAACCATTTCATCGCTTGCTTTATGGAGATTGATCACTCTTGGAGGGTTATGTCATGGTGTAGGGTATTTATTCCCACACTTGTGGGTTATTTTGACATTTTTATTATGTTTTTGAGTTATCTCAAGGTCAACTTGGGACTTTTGTCCTAGTTGAATGCTTTAAGCAATTTTTTAGGGATTTTCTTGTAAAATTATGGAAAAGTGATTTGGTTACCTTCATATAATTAGAGGGGAGTCACTTTGCATTGTTCATAATCATCATTTATTACACTTATCTTCTCTAAGAAAGTACACACTAGCTCTTGTCTTTTCCTCTTGGACGTAATGTGATCATTTGTGGAGAAATTGTATTGGGATGGGGATTTTTGCATGGAGATACTAATTTGGATTGATTGAAGTGATTCTTGTTGGAATTGTGTAAGTTTAATACTATTTTATTCCATTTTGCATGCTATATTTATGAAATTAGGGTTTTGTTGTGGTGAAACACAACCCCCCCATTTCTCACTTTTAAATGAAAAATGAGGACCCTTTTAAACGATCAACTTGATAGTACTACTATAGAAATTGAAAATGAAGAAAGATCTAAATGGGTTCAATTTGTTCTTATTGATCTATATTAATTCGTTTTGACCTCATTCAGATTAGTCATTGTGGAATGTACTTATTTGAAAGCTTTTTATTTTTTGTATTTGTTTAATTTTAGGGATCCTTCATTTTCCAACTCCCTTCCTTATTGGCGTTTTGAAAGAATTCTTGACTTCTTGAAACTTTATCACTTGTCTCATGGCTTTGATCGTATGTTTTGGCACCCCCTTGCTTTCTTTCACATTCATGGAAAGATTTTCACATTGATCAATTAAACACAAAGAGGAACATTTGATTGTCACATCACCTCGCATTTGGCATTTGATCACACTAGTTAGCATTTCTTCCACATGACTCAGCGCATCATTTCACATTCCACATCGATTGTTTATCTCCTTCACTTGGTTTGACATATTCATAAATAAAAGAGTAAATAATTAATCTATTATATTTTCCATTTTTGTACATAAATAAATATAATTTCACAACTTTAATAATTTGTAAAAACATTAGATTAATTATATTTTTCTTTAAAATAACATTGTGAAAACCATTATATTCCAAGACTAAACATTTAACATTGTAATATTAAAAAACTTTTGTATTATTATTTAAAGATCCCAAATATAAACTCAATTCAAAGTTCTCATGACCGAGCACATACCAAAGGAAAACAAAAAAACGTTTTTTTTTTACATAATTAATGCGTGATTTAAGCTTTGACTTTCACATCAACAAACCTCACTACATAGTTGAGCGCCGAATTTGCAAAATGCCGTGCCAGATCAATATTCACACACTTATGGTTTTGGTTACCCTCTATCGCGAGAAAATACATGCCAACTTCAATGCTCATTTAATTTCATAATCCCTGCAAAATCAACCATCAACGTAATGGATAACAAGCTTATCACAATTATGTTAAACGCGATTTTTGTTTGATTTTCCGCTCACTTGCAGGTACAAGGATCCCGATCAACACGCTAAGATAATCAATATTTACACCTTTACTCTTTGAAGGAAGGTTAAATCTAATGCATCTACGTGATAGATTTAGAAATATTTGATTATTTCACCGTGTGGCTTGGCCATTAATGCGAATATCCCAGCACTCTTGACAATGTCACCAAGAAATCTGACACAATCAAGGCCAGAAATTCACCTCAAAACAAGAAACTTCTCCTGTGAATCAATACAATCAAATCAGTGTTAGCCAGTACTCAATAATGGAATTGAAATTAAATTTAACGCATGGAAAATGAAATAAAATCTCAATCCCATTTATCTTTGCTCACATTTGCGTTGAATTCCTCAAAATCAATGCTACCTAATAACTGAAAATTTTAGGTCAGAAGCACCGCTTTCCAGAAAAAGAAAACAAAACATGCATTTTTTATTTTATGTTGATTTCAATACATTTTATAACAGTTTGTTCTGATTGCAGGTAATTGTGGAACATTTTGTGATTAGTCAAAAGCGATCATGAAGGAATTAATTCAATTGAAACTACCCAGATTTTTCGTATCCAACATTGGAAAAGATTCCAAGCTTACCACTCGGCAATTGGCTAAAACATTGAAACATTCCAAGTTTCAACACTGGAATGAGGCATATATAATTTCAAAACAAGTTTTTATTATGGGAAGTCCAAGAATTTTTTAGAAGAATTTTCGCCAGACCCCAAATATGTAACAATTGCGCAAAGAATTTGGAGGAGATATTGCTCTACCTCTAAGAAGGTGAATGCTGGAAAAATTCGTAACAGGGGAGAAGAACCTCGAAGTACATCACAATATATTTAAGTAGAACATTAATCCAGCATAGAGGACGCAAGCACGCTACAGAGAAGATGACTGCTCTACGAGTATGAGGGTGATCCAGATCCACACAGAAAAGGAAGTCCCGATCACACACAGGGGGAGTTCAGTAATTTCTCAATTTGGGCTATTGCAATATTGTATGGCCCGGAGGGGCGATTCAGATCTACACACAAGGGAAGTTGCGTTCCAGCCGAGGGGATTCTTTGCTGTCATTCAATCTACACTTATCCACTTCTGTTTTGCATAGAGGAGGTGATTGTGAGGATTTAAAGATTTTTTTTTTAAGTATTGCTTAGCACTATTGCATGAAGTAAGATTAGAGGTCTCAAATTTTCTAAGACTGTATATTTTGTAAGTAAAGCTTTGCCATTATTATGGATTTTCATTCATGTGTACTATTACTTGAATGCAGAATTTTTATTTGTGTCCAAGTTTTGTAATGGATTTCGATTTCTATTCTAAAATATATTTCTTATTGATTCTTAACATTTCTGTTGGTTCAATTTTGATATGATGAAATGTTGGTTCAATTTTGATATGATTTGAAGCTTTGCAAGAGCTATCTCCAAGAGGCAGAATGAGATCGGATCTATAATGAATTCATTGAAGTATATATGAGATGAATGATAAGTATTTATAGTTTAATTGCAAATGTATTTTGCTTTTTTATTCCATTAATTAATATGAACTATTTCTTTTGGTTAATGGAAATCACATGGTGAATTCGATCATAAACTAGTCTTTCCCCTATTTTTATTTCATTTTCTCTCGGATTAAGAGAGGGCTATCCCATCTTAGTCTGAGATAGGATTTTTGCTTTAGGATTAATTTTATATTTGTAAATAAAATCTACATAAAGTCCTTTTTAATTAAAGGCAAACAATTTTGGTGGGCTATCCCATCTTAGTCCGAGATAGGATTTTTGCTTTAGGATTAATTTTATATTTGTAAATGAAATCTACATAAAGTCCTTTTTAATTAAAGGCAAACAATTTTGGTTCTCCGTCACAAGTTCAAATTTTTATATTAGTCAACTTTGTGATTGATTTTAATCTTTATCCAAAACATTAAGAAATCAATCATAAAGACTAATGTAATATAATGTATATTAATTCATTTATTAATAACAATTAACGTTAGAATTCATTTTTCTTTTTCTTTTTTAGAGATAGCCTTAACATACTAATTACTCAGTAATTTGTAACATTTACTTTCAATAAATAATATTAACTTAAGGTAATTAGAATAGTTTTAACTTTAATATGGTAGTATAAGTTAATTAAAATTTTATTAATTATTTTTCTTAGAATAATAATAAAATTATTAACATTCATTTTATAGTTTAGCTTAGATATATTATAATTTCATAATAAACTAGATTAAATAATTAGAATTATCATTAGAACTATATTGGTGATATTTAGGAATATATTATAGTATAAGGTATAGTTAGTTAATTAGCATAATAACATAGGTTATATTAGTTTAGATTTGACATATGAGATAAATAGGAGTACTTTAATATTTAACATAAAGGCTTTTACAAGTTTCATAAGGAAAACATTATCATAGTGTCATTTAGGATTAACAATTAATACTAACTTAATACTATAAAGACAATTAGATTAGAATAGTTACGCTAATTGTAAATCATAACTTAGTCGTGGCTTAGCTGAGCCCCAAATCAGCTTAAGGATCACTTTCTTGCCTACTCAGCAAGAGGGCTGATTTGATGTCTCTTCTCCATAGATGAATGAAAGCCATATTTTAAGTGATCGAAGATTAAGAGAAGGTAACTGGACCTAATTAAACCAGTCGAAGCCACCACACCAAACACTCAGTGAGTGCATGAACCTATGGTCGATGCATGAAGATCTAGTACGTCGGTACATGAATGAAGCTCCTTTCAGTGCAGCAATTAGCTCTTGTCGGTGCAGCTAGCCTATTATAATTAGGGGGAAACAACATGATGAAGCTATGGTTGGTGCAGCTAGAAGTGATTGCCTTGAGAAAGAGAACATCATTCCAATAAGAAGAGATAGGAGACCTCACCCCTCAACTAGACCAAAGTAAGGTAAGTAGTCTGTCTGAGGTTGGGCTGGTCGAATCAAAAAGCCATGCCGATTGGTCAGGTTCGTGAATTCGAAAAAGATGAAAGTTTGTTCAGGTATTCTTAGATGATATATTGATATATTCATAGATTTCAAAGGAGCATGAGGAGCCTTTGAGGCTGGTTTTCAATTGTTTAAGAGAGCACGTGTACTATTGGGCAGTGTATTGATGCATGATGAAAGACTGGTTGCCTATAATTTGAGGAAGATTAGATCGCTCGAGGTGAATTATGCCCCTCACAAACTAGAGATAGTTGTAGTTGTGCATGCTCTGAGGATGCCCCTGGTAGGCTCGACCATAAGGGAGAGGATATGGAGGCTTTCTTTTGTTGGTTTCAAATTCAAGATCAAGATGGAGAACCAAAGCTTGTAGTATATCTTCACTCATAATCATTTGAATGTTAGGAAGTGCCCATGGTCTTTGCCTCTTAGTGAGTATGACTTTTATATATCTTATATCAAAGGGAAAGTGAATAGGGAAAAAAATGATCCCCGATGTTGATGCAGCGATTTTTGAGGCATCAACAGGTTTTTATATGTGCCATATTTAAAAGTGCAATATATTTCCTTGAAATCTTGATTCTTTATGGTATGTAAAATTTGTCTTGTAAGAATCTGTTATGAAACCAGCTCAAGAAAAGATAGAAAAGATAAATCAACGCCTTAGAATTCAGCCTCTTTGAGGGGGCAACCTCCTTTACATTACATAAATGAACAATTCTTCGATGATACAAATGACAAAACCTCCTTTCTATATATAGGAGTCTAAGGAGTCACAATATAACCCAGCCGACCTAACAATAATAATATAAAGCCACAAAAATAACAATAGAGGGATTCTATGGGGCATAGTAATAACAATATGGGGACAATAGGGGCACAACAAATTAATAAGGGGTATAGCTACAATAGTAATGGGGTAATCACTAGTATTATAGGGACCCAACATGCCCCTCTCCTTCAAAAAAGGTGTTGTCCTAAACACTTGAGTAGTTCTGGATACTTCTGTAAAAAATTATCATCCTCCCATGTGGAATCTTCAGTGGATAAGTTCTTCCACTTGATAAGATACTCTGAAATTGATCGATTTCGTCGCTGTCGAGTTCTTGTTTCTGTGACTGCTTCCGGTTCCAATATAATTTTTCCTTCCTCGTCAAGTTCTGGCAATATTGTTTCAACTGGGAGTTTGTCGCCTATAACCTTCTTTAAACATGAAACATGGAAAACTTGGTGCAATCGAGAAGCTACAGGAAGCTCCAATTTGTATGCCATAGTACCAATATTTTGCAACACCTTGTACGGACCATAATACTTTGGTGATAATTTATTATCCTTCTTAGCCTGCTTGAGGGACATTTGTTTATATGGTTGTAGCCGTAGGAATACCCAATCCACCTACATCAAAACTTCTTTCGCTGCGATGTTGATCTGTCTGTTGTTTCATTCTATTTTGTGCCAACACGAGGTTATCCTTTAAGAGTTGGAGGACTTGTTGTTGATGTTTGATGTGATGTTCCACTTCCTGAACCTTAGAATTTTCTCTTAAATATATGTGATGGATGGTGGCTAATACCCATAAAGTGCCATAAATGGGGTCATTTTTGTTGTTGTATGGAAGGAAGTGTTATACCACCATTTCGCCAGAGGCAACCATTTGACCCATTGTGTCTGTTTATCAGATACAAAGCAACGAAGATATCCTTCCAAACATTTGTTTACTATCTCAGTTTACCCATCAGATTGAGGATGATAAGATGAGCTATGAGCTAACTGAGTACCAAGACAAGAAAATAATTCTGTCAAAAATTTCCAGTGAAAATGGGATCTCTGTCACTTACAATAATCTTTGGGTTTCCATGTAGCTTTTGAATTGTTTCCATAAATGCAGTAGAAAGTGTA
>APFE031476782.1:0-10430 GCA_000404065.3 Pinus taeda
GCACATCCATCTGCTCAGTTTTGTCCAGAAAGATCTGTAACCATGCCGAGTTTGAAGACTTATACCCTCTGCTGCGCAAAAATATCAGTCAACTTATTTTGGAAAATTTTGAATTGTAGAACTTCTGGAAGGAATTTTGGTTATTGGATAAGCGGAGATAAGTTTAAAGTCATGTCGTTTTAAGTTCAAAGTCATATGTCAATAAGTTCCAACTTGGTAGATGTTTCTAAAGTGTATTAGTCTTGATATCGCAGTTTCTAATTTTTTTCATAGCAAGTAAAGATGCATTGCATCTAGACCATTTGACTTTTATGAAATGAATTCGATCACCTAGAGTGGTAATCTGAATCACTCATTGTATATAATGATGTAAAGACATAGAAAATGGTTTTGTTGGTCAGTGTGTGGAGAAAAGACTCATTTTGTGTACTCCTTATCATAATTTTCAGTCAAATACTAAGAAGGTTGGTTTGATTAGCAAGGATTCATGTGACATTCTTTGTTGGTAATGTGTTTACTCATGTGTTGAACTTCTTTTTATAGTTTTTCATGTTATTTTACACAAATCTCATGTTTGGTTTAACTAGTAATTGATTCAGAATTCACATGGTTGTGCTTTGCATCTTGTTCACCAAGCAATTTATTTTCTTCTAAGTCCTTCTTCACCCTACTCTACAGCGAATTTAGATCAAGATATCAGCATGTTGTCTATCTTGCCCTTGTTTAAATATAACCATCCTTGCCCTTTTTCATTGAATACTATTACTAAGGCGACTCCATGCCCAATGGATGTAATTTCCCACACCTACCTGCAAATCAATCAAATCAACTTGTTTCACTGATTAGCATAACTAGCCTAAGATCTTTTGGAGTCAACCCATTCATTTATTGAGAATTTTGAGTGAGAGAGCCCTCTTCAAGGCTAAGAGGGCTAGATCTTAGCCTAAAAGCGGTTTGTGGTTACCTTTGTGATCCTTTTTTCAGCGTAGAGTTTAATTACAGGGTGCTAACAGGATAGATGATAGAAAGAGAAAAAAAAATTCTCTGCCCCCTGGATCCTCTCTTACCACTTGAATATGGAGTACTCAATCAATCTTAAGCACTCTTGCCCAATAGCTATCCCAGGCAAGCAATTCTCAGTAATGTCACTAGGGACGTGTTGAGAGTGGCATGAGGGAGACGACTGAGTGGCAAGGTCTCAACAAACAGGATACTTGTCATGAAAATCAAATTCAAAAGGGGCAACCAAAGTTGGGTCACCATGCTCAATAGAATATGAATGTGACTGAGGAGGAAATGAAAATGGCTCAAACAAATTAATAGTCATATCTTCTTGATCTTCACATGGCATGCAAGGCTCATTGCTAACAAGATCCCCTTCATCACTACTATGCCCTTTACTTGATTTATGTTCTTCTCCTCTAGCTTTTCCCTCAACATTTTCAGAAGAATCAGAGAGGCATTCCTTTTGGAGGGCTATTGCAATATCTTGAAGGGTATCTTCACAAGTTGAAAAGTTGGCCCCCAATAATCAAGAAATTTTTCAATGAATACTTTAATGGAAGGGGCGCTTTTAGGTTCACAGGAATATCTAACCCATTCACTTTTATTCGTCCCAAGAGAGTTAATGAATAACCTCATGAGAGCATCCTCATGAACCATATTGATCTATGATATACTTGATGGACTTTACGACATGATCACTTGTTAAAGAAGGATCACCATCAAATTTTGGAACATTTGTCATGCAATTCGTACCATAATGATTAAGACATCCAAGAATATCCTTAACATTCAGAGCAAGGCACATTTCATGCAGATCCCAAGGAGTCATTGTCTTGAATATTGCATGACAATCAATTGTGGAGTCGCCAGGGTGAACTTAAATGCCTTAAATATGCTTCTTTCACCCTACAAGCATGGAATCTTTGAAGCTCAATGAAGAACTAGGGCTTCATTCTTCTAATGGAGTCACCAGATAAGCAAATTTATCCTTGTATATGGGATAAGCTCAATCAAGAAAATCAAGCTTAGACTTTGGATTATGAAGTTGACTCAACTCCTCCCCAACAACAACACTAAAGATGTCACGAAATCCAGTAGGCATGTTGCAAAGCCTCATTGGATAAGGGGCCAGACCTTATGGCAACAATGAGGAAGGGTTGCCACTGTCACCTTAGCAACCTTCCTCCTCTTTAGTGTGATTTCAACCACACAGGAGGCTTCCCTAAATCACCTATAAGAGTATTCTAGCACTGGGGCTCAAGGCGATCTTTTTTTTACAATCTAAAGATGAATAGAGGGATTGGCAAGGCCAAAGATGACCAAGGTAGTCAATACTAGGGTTCAAGCACTCTAAAGTTAGACCTATGAATGGGCTACTATGAGTTAGGGTTTGAATGATCTTCAATAGTAGGGCATGCAATGCCATATAGCAGCCTAAGAAAATCCCGCCAAATGGTCTTCAGCAAGAAAGGAGCAAGGGCTTCAAATAGAGACTAGTGTTGAACTAGGGTAAATAGCTTTAAGGCTATTAGATATGAATAAACAAAAAAAATAGATGGTAATGTCAACCGTTATAGGGCATGTAAGGCTACCCAATATGCTAGATTTTGCTTTTATAGGATTTGTAGAGACTAACCTACAATTTGAGGCCACCCTTAAGCAATAAGACAGCGCTTTTACACTTAAATCAGCTCCTAAAACCTAATGGCTTCCCCAACTATCTAGGAGACAGAAAAAGAAAAGGAATTTATTTAGATTTTAAGGTGATCAACACACTTTTGGACAAGCACCTCATCCTACAAAGGCTAATGGAGTCTTTATGGCACAAAATTCATGGAAGAACAATGAAAGAGTAAGGGGGGATCACTTCTAAAACCCTAACAATTATTTTTGTGAGGGAGAAATTAAGATTAAGGTTTGGACATATAGAATTTCCTTGTAGGCTTTAAAGAAGACAATTTTACATGCAATTATGAAGTAAAATTTCAACAATGATAAGAATTTAATCATGGATTAAGTGAAACCCTACTTTAAACACTAAAGCATGCAAAATATCAATGATAAACAATAAACTTACACCAATCGCAAAATAATGTCTCCAAGCAAACATCATTCCAATAGCAAGTTGCATCCACAAACAACATACTATGCCCAACGTAGTGAAAAAGGGTCAAGCCACACTCTCTTTAGGTCTCAGGAGAGATTGAGTTACATGTGTGATATGATGAAAAGACAAATGAGGGGGAGGATTTATTTATATGAGCCTTCTCCCACTCATTTTTACAATAATTCACTAAAAATATTTATTGACAAGTTTACTTTGAGTGTTCCACAAGAAAGAGGTTAGAAACCAACCTCATAACTCAAAAACATAATACAAATGCCACAAAATCCAACACATGTGGGAATAAATGCTCCTAAAGCATGACATCATCCTCCAAATGAGCTTAATAAGCCACCAAAAGGTGAGATAAAGGCTAATGAGTGCTCAATACTCCAAGATTCATTTCATGTATCATGTGCAAGCCATCCAAAGACACTATGTGCCAACATGCCATGTCCTAGCTGCCCTACATCACCATCAAAGGAGGAAGAGGGGTGGCATGGCACTCAATATCTCAAGCATTGGGGCTCCAAGGTGATGTACAAGCCCTCCCTTGTCATCTCTAGGATAGCCATCATCTTCTAGGCTTCGGAACAAGTGATTCCCATCAAACAGTCTCAAGGCCAGCCTAGGAACATCCTGGGTCCACTGGGAACATCATCAATATCTCCAACACTAGGCTTCATGGGCTCATCGTTTCAACATCCAAGGGTCCCTCATGGTGTCAAGCATCACATGAAGTCATCAAATATCCCAATGCTCTGCTCTGGTAGGCAATGTTGCATCATCAAAGCCAATGTCTCTCTCTATAATGGATAGTACGTTCTCTGCTACTGTGTTGAGGAGGTGGGGCAATCACCTCAAGAATCCTTTCCTGTTGTGATGAGGAACGCTTGACAAAACCTCCTCAAGATCACGTTTGAATCAACAATCATTAGGTAACAAAAAACATGGATGCATCATAGCGGACCATACTTAATGTTAGGGGCATAAGCAATACTTCACATAGAGATCACCTTCAATTATCTAACCAGACCAAGTCTCATATAAGTGTTGCCTCTCTTATGTTACGGATGGTTAGATGGATAACCCTATTAGGTGATTCCAACCCCCATGGGGAAGTGACAAGTCCCAAGTTAAACCATCAATTCGTAGGTGCATGTGAAGATGGTGGCAATGGAGTGGTAATGACTTTAGGACAAGGTGCCATAGCCAAGTGACCACTTAGTGGTGGTCCAACATCATGGGTGTATTAGCTGTAAGGAGGGAGCAATCGTGGAGGCATGAGTTACCCCTTTCCTCAAATTGCTTTTTCCACCCCTCTGATGCGCCTTTTACTTCTTTATGATAATGCTTTGATTTAGGTGCATAGTTCAAGAGCCCAAGCTTGCATTTGATAGATTTAGCATTTAATACCCCTTAATAATGAGGCAATTTATCGCTCATCAGGATTGGGACAATACAAGGGTTCCTTTTTATGGATGGAGCATCAAGCACTCTAGGAATTTGGGGATGGCTAATGAGGGGGGTAGAGCTCATGCTAGACTTTTGCTCAAATGTTAAATTTTTTCCTAGCCATCTTTCGCATTTTATTGCTTTCATTATGGCTTTCTTTATTTTTACCTTTCTTTTAGCTACATCAACTTCTAGGGCAAAGTTCTTCAGCCCATTCTAAAGGATGGTGATGAGAAGGTGCCAATCCCCATGACCAATGATCACCTGCCCGAAGAATGGATATGGGATAGAGGGAATGATGGAAAGCGGTAAGTATGAGCACACTACTTCAATCAAAGCCTCCATAGTAGTGTCCTTCCTATAACCCTAAGGCCTCAAAGGTGGTCCCACTACACTAGACTCAACAATTAACCTCCAAGATGAAGTGAGGGAACAAGAATACAATCAAGATTATTCAATCATTTGACTCACCCCTTGATTCATATTAGTATGCTCCAAAACATTAAGTAAAAGCACATGATGACTTCAAGAAGGAATGTTGAATGGGAGAAAGAAATATGACTAGAGCAATAGTTGGAGGATCTATGACAGTCATGTCATGTGTTGATCAATAAGGTTGTTCGCTGACTAACTGGCCAAGGAGGAGAAAAAATTCTTCTATGGGTTACCCACTTATGAGTGGATAACAGGCCCCATTACCTTTGGTATCTATGTTTTATCATTACCTATTTAGATAAAGAATGAATTCCCCTTCTATTGTTTTGTTTGTTGTGTGATACATTATGCACTCCCTTTTCAATTATTGAAACATAGTATACTCTTGAATCCCTCTAACCTATTTTATTTATTCATGTCTCATGGTCATTAATAAAATTGCAATTTCTAGTGCTAGGAGTGTGTCCTAATTAAACTAAAGATATGTTTATAGTTTAGTTGATGTTTGATTGGCATTTATACAATTTATCAATTTTATGTTTACTTGCAACCCTAACGCTTTAGTAGAGATATCATGTTATGAATAGGAGATCTCACTTTTATATTGTGAAGAAAATGATGATAAGCAATTTGAGGAGACTGTTACCACCCATGTGGGAAACCCCCTCAGAGAAAAAAATTCTCTTGATGTTTCAACTTGCCAGTCAATAGCCCTATCATGATCAGATGCCTCTCACCCATGATCCAATCAGTGCTTTATTTCATCTAGCCTGTTATTCCAAAGATGGGTCATCTATATAAGGTACATTGACCATTTTTTATTCAAATGCTTTCATTTAATGTTTAAGGGCATTCTAGTATGGATCATAGGTTTAATTGGATGATAGATTGCTTTTGACTGAAGATTTGTTCCCTTGCTTCACCTTGGCGGTTTCCACTCGCCCCTAGTTTAATATAACCTTCTTTGAGGCCTTTCCTTCAATATCTAGGAGGGGCACAAATAGGAGGCTCAGATTGATGTTGTGTGTCCACGGTAATCCATACGTAACACCTTCCATCTTCCCCATGTATCCACATCCCATCTTCAAGTTGATTGCTATCTGTCACCAATATTGGTTCCCTGTTTTCCTCATCCTTGAGTGGGGTCCTAGAAACTTTTCCCTAAGAAGTTGATGCAATAGAATGAAAAAAGAAAAAAACATGAGCCATAATGTTAAAATGCAAAATATTGGCAAAGATAAATGAAATTACATGGACGAAAGCCTAGCCTAAGCTCTACCCCACTCATTAGCCCTCACCCAGTTCTAGCTAAAGTAGAAGCTATCTAAATAAAAGGAACTTTAATATCCCAGCCCTAATGAGCAATGAAACACTTCATCTTTAAGGGGTCGATGATGAATCAATAAATGCTTGTCAATAAAGTTATTTATGTAAAAGGAAAATCAATGATGAAAAAGGCACATAAGAAGGGTGGTAAAAAAATCCAAGGAAAGGGGTGACTTAGGTCCCACAATTGCTCCCTCTTCACATCATAATGCTCAAGGATGTTGGAAGTTCATAACTTGTACGAAGACCACGACATCCTCCATGAAGTAAATCCCATACCATGTCATTAATCACTTGCACCTATCGATTGTTGGGTCGGCCTAGGAATTAATCCTCCCCTTTGGGTTGGGAGCCCTAATATGGCCTTATAATAAGCCTCCCATATCTAAGCATAGTAACTTGTTTACAAATCATAAGCTAGGAAGACATTTGAAGATGATGCTTGTGTAAAGTATGTTACCAGTCAAACTAGCAGGGGACCTAAAAAGGAATCCTAAAGGGGAAACTGTTAGATCAAGGGCAACGAGACTTAGTCCACTGTCACCTCAACTAAGGCTCCCTACTTTTTACAGACTTTCACTGATGGGAAGAGACCCGGTGTATAGACAGTCACTTGTGAAGGATAGATCAACAAAGGATATGAAGTGACCTCAATGATCCTTTCCTAGAAGGGAGTCAAGAGTGGGGCTTGCTTGCTTCTTAAGCAAGGTACAAGGCTTTCTAGGAGAAGGAGGTGAGGATTTAAGGGCTAGGTTAAAGGAGTGTGACTTGTGAAGGAGATCCCCAATCCCTAAAATCTTTGCAAAACTTGGATTCCCGAGTTGTCTTTGAAGAATTGGCTTTGATGAGAAATGGGACCACACAGGACCAAGTGGACCCAGCTTAGGTTAAGAGGAGGGCATTTAGCAACGAATGATGATTTTAACCTAAACAAGGAGAGGAAAAGGATCAAAGAAAGAATTTCCACTTAAAGATGCCAAAATGGTCCTATGAGGTGCTAGCCAAGGGAAAACCAGGGCAAAGTTTGATCTCAGGGCTAGGGCTTGGGATATCTCACAATCCCACCGTTGAAATTTCTTCAAATTTGGAGGAGACCTTAACGACACACCAGCGCAGGAGAGGCTAGGATATCGAACTTTTTCTATGGGTATTTTGTCAGGAAAATGATGCCCAAGGTGACCCAACATGGCTAGACCTAGAGAGGAGGAAAAGGTGAAGAAAAATGGTTTTAGGGTGATCACCATATGGTGGACCAGTGCCTAATTCCTGTGGGGATATGGAGTCAAGAAGAATAATGAGAATGGATTTCGTTACTAGCTCAAGGAGGCTCTAAAAACAACTTCATTTGGCATAAGGGAAAAGGAGAGTGACCTTAAAGCATTTTTACTTCGTTTGCAAATCAGTATGACTTATCAAAATGAATTCGATCTCTAGGAAAATTCGTTCATCATACATGGGCTATATAGAAACATAATTCCACAATCTAGCAATAAATGCATGCAGCAATTAGCCCTAAAATAGTGAAAATCCCATTACTAATGTATGTGACAAAGTAAAAGAAAATAGCATTAAGTTCATACTTACATGTAAGAGAATATATCCAACCATCAATAGATTTTCCATTAAGAAGCTCCAAGACAAGAAAATGTAATCCAAACATCAAAATTCATCCATACTCCAATTTCGTCCACCAAGAAAGAATAGTGAAAATCTCAAAAGAGAGAATGATCCAATCCAAGTGATGATTCAAAATGAATTCACATCACTCTTGTGTATACACTTCTTAGGAGTTCGAATAACCTAATTAGGCCTACATTAGCCCCTAAAATGAAATAAAGCGCAAAATAACTAATTTTTGGTAACAAGCCCACCAAACTAGCTCAAAAACAAAATAAGAAGCCTCTCAAGAAGTCAAATGATGAATAATACATGTCGGTTGGGCCCTCCAAGAGGCCTGATGAAGTCCATAAGTGCCATACTGATGAATAGGACTCTCAAAAGTGATGGAAAAGGGGGTGGCCCCTTGTTCTCCAAACAATAAACCTGTGGTGCTCCCAATGGGTGTGGGGGCATCCAAATAACCTCATGGGTCTCCATGTAGATTGAAGATGCCTATAGACCATCTATAAGGGCTCAGATGATAATATAAGCAATGTCACATCCACATACAAGTCCCGGGTCATCTACCAAGTGCATGGTACAACTGTGAGGTCGGCTGGGCATGATGAACCAAATGCATCTTCCTCGTCCAATAGGTGAATCTCGAGTAATCTCTAACCATCTTTGGGGATCCATGGAGTGATGTCTACTATTGTGCAGGCTCATGGCTCTCTACACACACCTTACATGTGCCAATTTAGCCCTCTGGAGGGTTAGGACCCCGTATAGGGAGACCAAACCCAAAATGGAGACCATTTGCAATCCCGCATAAGATCCAACGCTTCCCCTAGCCTTCCAGTAAAACAAGTGATTTAAGGAAATTGATTTAAAGAGCTTACAAACCATGGACAACAGGTGGGCACTTCATAATGGCATGCCCTTCCATAGTGGGCTTTGGCTTGTGCTAATGTCCCCAAGCTCCAAAGGGGGCTAACCAAGCACCCTATTAGGTGCTTTCTGCCTTTAAAGGGGATAGTATGTCCAAGGTACATCCTTCAAATGGTGGTGGCATGTGATAAAGATATGGATAGAGTAGGGAATGTTTGGGCCACATGTCGGGTTACAAGGGTAGCTAGTAAAGGAAAGCCCACACTTGGGTATATAATATATAGGAGGGAGTAATCGTGGTGCATGACCCCCGACCTTGATTTTTCCACCCTTCTTTTTATGCCTTTTGCCTTTTATGATTTTTCTTTGATTAACTACTCGAGGCTCAAAGGATAAGAGCATGATGTGTAAGATACAGCAGTGGATACCCCCTTTAAGGTAGGGTGATTCATTGCCCACCGGGGGTTGGGACAATCATGGGTTCCTGAATGATAAAGGAGACTCATCAAGGGCATATAGGAACCAAGGTGATGGTCATGGGAATGGGGCAGAGCTCATGCATTGGCTTTTGCCCACGTGCTAAATATGTTTGTCCCAGCCATCTTTTGCATCTTGTGGTACATTTTCTTGTTGAATGTGGCCAATTATGCGTTTAGTTTTCTTTTTAATTGCATCAACCTCTGGGGCATCGTTCCAAGCCTAACCCAAGATGTCGACAAGGGGAAGGGGAGGCTAACCCTATGCGAACCCAGTGGACAAATGTGGACCCAAGTGGGAAAGACGATGGATGGGATTATAATAAACAGAAGGGTAGTAATATATATGGATGGGGAAATGGGACCACGCAACCAAAATCGGGGTTTCCCATGTGGTACCACCCTAAAACCCAATGGTCAGTAAAGGATATCCCATGGGATTAAGATCCAAGGGTAGCATCCAAAAGAGGTCTAAGGGACAGAAGCACATACCTAGCCCACTCTTTCCACCAAATCCCCCCATTAATCCATGCCCAGAAGTGTCCATGATAAGCAAACTACAATACTCAATTACCAAATGACAAGGCATACCTTTAGGTTCAGAAGGCCCACCTTCAAACATACGATCATGACAGATGGGTGAGGGACCACATGGTTGGCTCAGGTGGTGGAGAAATGGCACAACGAGCTAGTTGGTGGCTACAAGGGGTTGTTGGTTGTCGGCTGAGGACCATCTTGGAGAAAAAAAATCTCCTAGGGATATTACCCACAAAATGGTGGGTAACAAAGTACATTGATGCATTTTGATTTTATATTAAAGATGGCCCTCTCTGATACCTCATGTTTTATGCATCCATGATGTTGATCTCACTTTAATCTTATCTTTCTTGGTCATTATGAGCATGTGCCTTGGGGAGGATACTATGATTGGATGGTTCTTTCTCTTGAATGATAAATGTTAATTCTATGATGAATTTTTGATACTTTATTGTAAGTTTCTTCTTCCATCTTGTACTTGTTGAATAATTAGGGTTTTGATGAAATTTTCACCAAAGTGTTGAATATTTTTATGGCTCTAACATCCCCTTAACAACATTTTTCATCAAGTTTCTCTTGAGGAACCCAAGTGTAGCTTCCTCCCA
>APFE031476783.1:0-44869 GCA_000404065.3 Pinus taeda
ATCTCTCAACAAATTATATTATCTTGTAAAATCATCACGAATATTTCACTGAATTATAAAATCTTGTAAGATCTTTGGCTAGTCTTTCACTAAATAATAAAGGCTTTGTAAAGGGCTAACAAAGTTCATAATGAGTATTTCTTGTAATGGCTTCAAGCGTAGTTAAGCAATCCATCAAGAACCAAAACAAGTATATTCCTTATAAGTATATTCATTATATGGAATATAAAGATATTTATCATGGAAAGTCAATTAGGTTTAGCGCAGGTGGTAGGGAGAAATCCTACATGTGACAATGTGTTGAACTCATAATGAGTATTTCTTGTAATGGCTATGAGCCTTGTTGTCTAAGAAATCCCTCCAAGATTGAAATATGTATATTCCTTATATGGAATATAAATATATTTCTCTTGTATTGGAATATAAAGATATGAGTGAGGAATGGGAAATGAGAAACAAGAAGTCCTTATAAAATTAACAGGAAGAAGATAAGTGCAAAAAATAAAAAAAGGTGAAAAATGAAAAAATGGAGAAGAAATACAGGGGAAAAATGGTGAAACAACAAATTCATAATCCATGGGAGGAACAATGACCAGAGATAGTGAGGGAAGATGTTCCCTCAACCTAGGGGTAACAAAGGCAGACATTAGAACTCTCACTTATGCAAATGTATTTAAAAAAACATTAAGCTATATGCTAGTCATGAGAGGGAGGAAATCTGGGAAAGAAATGCGAGAACAAGAATTTAAATGGAACAAAGCATTGGGATTGCAATCCTTGCTCGTAGTTTGGCTACTTCCTTTGAGGCCTATTGAAAAATTACGTATGATCTATCTATGTATCTTGTTATCTAATTATTTTGTAAAATAGTTTCTAAGTAGCTATGTTAGAGCATGGAGTTTGTCAAAAAAGTTTCACCATCCTGCCTATCTTGAGATGGAAATGGACGAATATGAGTATTGGAAATAGAATTTTCCCATTTATTTGTTGTAACAAGTTGTACATATATAGCTACAAACCCCTAATTTTAGTTCAAACAATATCCATTGGTGTGAGAAAATATGTTTGAGGTTTGCACCTTGCCTTTTGTGATCCTTATCGATGTTTAATAGATCCAAGGATAAGATGGATTTATGTTAGTTTATAATTGCTTAAAATTTAAATATAGAAATTGAAATAAATATGATGTCATTTCATTTTTATTTTATGTTGAAGTTTTTAAATAAATAAGACGTCGGGTTTTTTATTTTTATTTTTATTTATTTTTTCATTTTATTGTATTAGTGACACACCAACACATGGGGATCTCCCCCACCCTAGGCTCTCAAGCGCCCTGCTTCAATTGGCACAAAGAATAAATATGGCATGAGAAAAGTCTAGTTCTTACCCATTTTGAACTTGGAGGCAGGTTACAGTTAATAAACAAACATTCAAGCTCTTCTAGTTGATTATTTGTCTTTCATCAACATATTTTCTTGTTATAACACCATTTAATTACATTTTAAGAAACCATAAAGACTATGACTGATTGCTATGTGAAATGAACTCTCCAAAGGTTAATGATACAAATATTATTGTAGGCTATCCATACCCTTCAATGATTTAAATATTTTAAGCTCAACATAAACTTTTGATATGTTTCATTAACATGATCTTTTGCTCTAAATATTCCATCCCTCCACTTGACATACTTCAACAATATCCTTTGTGTTGTTATATAGTTAGGTGTTTGTGCTTCAACCTAGATAGCTAATTTTGTATTTTATGGATATGTTTTATTTTCAGTTACATTTTATTGTGCTCTTAATGTATTTCAGAATCTTCAATGACCTCCTTTGTGGAGTTCTATAGCTAGGTGTTTGTGCTTCAACCTAGATAGCTAATTTTGTATTTGAAGACTATGCCTCCTTTGCAGATACATTTTTATTGTGCTCTTAATTTATTTCATAATATTAAAAACACTTCCCTCTTTCCTTTGTAACAAATAATTAATTTAATTCAGATTATTGACTGTAGTTGATGCTAATGTTAGATTAACATCTGCATGGACTTAGAAGTTTCTTACACCAGATCTTGAATTTATATATATTGTAACAAGTATAAGGATGTAAGTATTTATTTCTTTCTCTCTTTTACCAAATTTATCTCTTTTACTTTTGTGTACTTGCAGGCATCCGAGACTCATGGAGAGAGCTAGAAAAACATTGATAGAGCACAAGTCAGAATTGTTGTGCCAAAAATATTACTTTTGAATAGTTGATAATCTTGGCCATGCATATTATTTCAGATAGACTCAAGAATTTATTAAGAAATATGACACTATAAACTAATCCTACTGTGTAGGTCCTTGTTTGATGCATCCTAAATTCAATGCATTTTTGAGGTAGGTGAGTTAAATTGGAACACCTTTGTAACTTAGAGCCTGGAAATTATGAATTTTATAAACTTCTATCAAGCATTCATGTTGCAGATGGAAGGTGTGATAATGCAGCAAAAGTGAGATTAGTTAAAAGAAATTTTATTCAAATGACATGGAGTTGAAGTTTGGTGGAGTTAAATGACATGGTATACAAAGTCACCATGGGAGTTAAATTAACACCTTCAATTTGAGGAATTTTATGAATTTTTTTCCAATATTGGTTGGGCATATATGGAGGCAGTAGGTAATGTTTGTAAAACAAGATTTACACTGCAGAATAGGAAGAGGTTAAGGAATACATGCTCAAAAATACTTTCCAATTTATGAAGACAAAAATTGGAACGCTTACCTGATTCTGAAAAAGCTTTCATTTATGTAGTGACACCCACAGTGGCAAGTTAATCTCCAAAATTTTCACTTGAGAAATTATTATAAGGGAGAAACCCTTTCCATCATTTCAGAGGTGAATCTACTTTTTTGTAGACTGGTACCGTCAATTCTGTTGGGTATTAAACAGGGAGCCTTGAAGCAAAAACCTTTTTTTTTTTCCTTGCAAGATTTGTAAGAATCCTACTTTGCAACTATCATATGGAGAACCTGTGTATCTTTGCATGAAGAGTGCCCTAGAGATGATACCATTTCATGAGAAGTGACATGAGAAGATACATTGTAAGAATGAGTTCATCATCTTGTGACTATGAGGAACTTGAAGATGCTTCCAGGGCCTTGTAAAGGTTAGTTGATCATTTTCTTCACAATGATAAAAGCATTTGGAAGCAGATAGACATAATCAATGGCATTTTTGTCACAATCATTTAATAAAGATAAGGATGACGTGGGGATTCTTATCATAACATATCAAAAGGAAGATATATTGGTTTTGACCTTACTGTACATGATGATGTATGAGTTGCAGTGGTTCAACATGACATCTCACCTGATACCTAACATATACATCATTTCTCAATGCATGTAGTAATGATGGAGATATGAATCATGACCAGAAGATAATGCTCAATAAAAGTTATGAAGCAGGACCAAATGCCTAATTGGTTAGTGGCCCTCATTAGGACCTCCATGATTTTCCTCATTACAGACTTAACCCAAATTTTTCATCTAACTCAGAGTTTTTTTCTCCTATTATGGCCAAAATAAGATTTTGGCTCCAAACTCATTTATTTTTATTTTTTTAATATAGGGAAACTTTGGTTGATCTAGGATGTTTTCGATGTGGTTGTTGACGTGGTACCTCAGGTCCACATGTCACCCTAATATGTTGAAACTTCACCTCCTTGGCCACCTTTATTTGAACTATCATCACCCAATCACCCTTCTATCTCTCTCTCCCTCTCTTCATTCCTCTTTCTTCCTTCCCTCATATTTTCTTTTCCTTTTATCATAGTGTGTACACTTTTTTTCGGGGCCCACTTATCCTGGCCACCCACCCACCATTTTTGTTACAAATGGGACAAGGGTTCCACATCCTCTATCACTCATCCACCTATCCTCTATTCACAGGCTGAGGTGATAGGCAAGGCAAATCCCACTTCCTTTTCCTCTTGGCACATAACTTTCCCTTGCACTTTATTAGAAGATGGATATTGAGTGCAAATTGATTGTTCTGAAGCATCACAAGGGATTGAGTTGCATTGATGTTATATTGTCTTACAAGTCCCAATACCACTTACCATGATGGTACCATACATCACCATCTAATTGGTCATAGGGTTTTGTTTACTTTTTTTTTTAAAACAATCACTCTAAAGTCTCGACACCACTTATGCTATGTGACCCCTACAACATCCCTTGGCCCCACTAGCATGCACCATACCTTCATTGTTCTACCTTTGTGGCCTTTGCCACATGTACCCTACCATTTACATCTACCATTGTGGTTGTCCACATCACTTGGTGCATAGCCTTCACGTCAATATGTATGGAATAATTTTCAAAATTTTCCAAATTGCTTAGTTTTAAACTTTTTGCTTCAGCCACCATGGAACTTTGCAATTTAGATTCCCTAGCCAAATTTAGCCTTAAAAACAATGAATTTATACTGTATTCAACTCTTTGAAAATGATGGCCATGATTTCAACCTAAAGTCACTATAAAAATTTAGGATTTTCCTATTTTCCCCAAATTCGTCCACAATTTGGGTTTTTTTCCTTTAATTTTTAAGCAATTTCATCCAAGGAATTTCCTCCAATGTTTTGCAAGCATACTGTCTATTCCTTCCCCTTGTTATATAATTTTAAATTCGGCTAATTCTAGGCTTGTAATCACTCAAGCAAAGATTAACAACAAATATTTTAACCCTTGAATTCCATTTCCTCTACTTTCACAGAAATTTCCCCCAATTTTCTCACAAGAAACTTTGACAAATGATTTCCAAGTATCCTTGAAAGATTTCATGTATGTAATTATTTTTTTCACATATTGGTTTTGCCCTATGTAGGTCCATTGTTGTAGCTTGACTTTGATACCACATTGTAATACACCCCAAACTCACTTCAGAAATATGTCACCAAATTTCAACCTCTATAAAAGATGAATTTTTAAAATTCCTTTTTAATATAGCTTTTACATACTTTGACACAAAATTATTTATGCCCAACAAGGCTTTCATACCACTTTAAGACATACATGTCCACCACTGTGCCTACTGGGATGGAGAGGCATTAAAAATTTCTCACAAATTTTTTTCATTGCAACATACTATACATCTCTAATATCATACTGGTTTTTCCTTCACA
Source organism: Pinus taeda (assembly GCA_000404065.3). Taxonomy (NCBI): domain Eukaryota; kingdom Viridiplantae; phylum Streptophyta; class Pinopsida; order Pinales; family Pinaceae; genus Pinus; species Pinus taeda. Next base: position 5,173 of record APFE031476783.1, read on the forward strand.
AATAATAAAACATTACACATACAAATAGACGAACAATTACTTGCAATTCCTACAAAAACATTGTAGATTTGTAATAACTCATAACTAATTAATATTTATAGCATTTTCAACAATAATTACACAATAATTTAACACATCATAAAATCCATAACTAAAACACACATATTTTATAAATAATGTACAATACCTTGCTAGGGATGTGGGACGTTCCTCTCAGCCAGTGGCACTATTGAACCAAGTCTTTCTGCAACAAGCCATCCCTATATTGAGGCTATGAGTTCACAAGAAATAATGAAAAATTTTAGTTAGCCCAATTTTCTCATTTATATAGAACCTTGTCACTCTCCCAACCATCCCAAATCACCAACTCTCTTTCCCCTTCAATATGCATAACCCAAAGGGTGGATCCACTTCTTTGCAATATAGTCACACGTGATATCACACATCCTTCTTCGGCTCCAACATAGACTGGCTAGGAAATCTCTATGCTAGAATATCTAGGGATTCTTCTTAGGAAATTGCAAAACATAATTATATATAGGTATTTTAGTCTTCAGTTACTAGTTTTTTCTCCCAACCTCACAATACAGGGCCATCTTGTAATCTTGGATAGAATCATGGTGATAATTTGCATGAGACTCCCCCCTTCACTCCCCAAATGCAATGATTATGTCTGCATGAATTTAAATTGCCACTTGGCACTCTAGGAAGTCTTTCCCAACTATCATGGCACATATTTCCAAAGTTGATGTCTTTAGCATAGGTTAAGGTAAATTACTTTGGCTTATAATAAAATATGATTATTTTAAGGCTTTGCCCCCCCTTGGCATTCTCTTGTTCCTCTTTTGTGGATTCATAGCCCCCTCTTGTCAGATAACTAATGATGCATTTTTTTATATTAATAACTGTTATATAAATCTATTACATTACTTGGCCCTCAACCATATTGTTTGGTTCATAGCCTAATTCACATATTTAAAGTACATTACATTTTTGAGGATAAAAAAGCATGGTGTTACAAGCATGTCGTCATCTTCACAAAAACTTTGTCAAAAGTTTGCTTCACAAAATTGAGGAATAGTTTTGTTATGGGAAATTCACCATTTAGGAGAGATATTATCTAATTTTTTCTCTAAGTGGCCCCTATTCAACATAACAATGGATTTTCAAAATAGTGTAACCTTCACATTTGGTCATGGACAACCTTATATTTTATCATTTTTTCATTTGTAGTTTTGGCTAATGTTGGCCTTGTACACATAGACTAAAAACCCCATTGGGGAAGATACCCTACCTTTGAGTTAATTATTTATATACCCACTCTCATTTGCATTTATCTTTCAAGTGATGTATTCATTCTTCTAAGTGAACTACATAAGGACATTTGTCAAGTATTGAGTTATTTTCTCTTTTTCGAGTTGCACTCCTTTTGTATGATATATATTATTGCAATTGTATGGTTCATATTGGTTTAATTTAATTATTTCTTTATCTCTTATGAAATTTAAGATATAAAAATAGAGAATTTGTGAAAAATCAAATCTGAATACCTAATAACAATTTATAATACCTCTAAATTTTCATTTTAAAAGTTTAAGAGATGAAAAGTGTTGGAAAGGAAAGACCAGAATTGGAATTAGAACAAATTATATTAATTGACTAGATCTACAAAACAACAATTTACATATCAGAACACATTATCTTAATTGACTAAATATGAAAAACAACAGTTTACATATTAGCATAGGACATGCATTTATACGTTGGACAATGTTATTGTAAGAAAAATGGTAATACTGTTTTATGACACATAAGCTAAATGTAATAGTCATTTTAATTTTAATAACATATATCATTAACCTAAATGTAATAGTCATTTTAATTTCAATAACAAATATCATTTTTCCGACGAAAGTTTTTTTCAAGGTCTTCTATGGTTAAAGCATTGAGATTATTATGTTATAGTATATGCGTTTTAATGTGGTTAAGTTGTGCGTGAATTAACTAATCAGTGGGTTGTAAATTTATTTTGTGTTTGCCTTAAAGAGAACATAACTAGTGGTACTAGGTACAATTATTAATAATTAGATAGATGGCCGAAAATAAAGTGCATAAGGGTTAAAGTTACATGTTTTCTCATAGGAAGTCTGTGTAGACTTTAACATTAATACACCAATTTAATATCTAAATTTCATTAAAAATGAAGTATGTAATAAAACATCTCATATAGACACAATCTTTAGTGAGAAAATGAAAATTACTCAATGTTATTCTACTTCATACAACTCTTGGAGGTATCTTCAGACTCTAGTAGGCTGTTTGTATATCCTCCTTTAATAGTTACTACCTTTTGTGGTTACAATTCTTCATCTGCAGATGTCTAATTAAAGGTTAAAATACATTACAATTCTCAATGCAATAAACATACAACAAAGCCTCATGCTTGCCTTTAAATGGTAGAAGAGATTCAACGAAGTTATTGTCAATCATTCATCCATGATGATGAGATCAAGGATATATATACCACATTGTTCTACATCTATTCCTTTGTCATCATATCTTTGATAGAATAATCTCAAAACATGCTAGCCTGCATAAGATGTGTAACAGTTAAGTTGTAAAAATACCTTATTATATACACTAAAGGGAATTTGAAACTAAACTTGATTCTTGTTTTGAAGGCTATGCTATAGACAAATAGATCATTTACGTGCTGCTATCGAGAAAGTGAGATTCTAGATATGTTATGAATTGTTACCAAATCTGGCAGGTGGATCTCCTATTGTCTTTACTGAAGACCCAACAGGTCTATTATTTGCCTGTAACTTTGTTCTTGGTGATTTGGGGGATAACAACTGCTTCTGTGAAAGGGATTGGTGAAATGTTTCCACTGGGATAGATGTATCTCCTATTTGCAATAAACTAATAAAGCCAATATAAGATAGAGATCTATCGCTTCTCCTTGAATCAAATTATCCTATAGTTCAACAATGTAAAGGGCATCACTGCATGATGCTTTCAATATTGGATATAAATTAAGATAAAGGTCACAAGTCTATGCCAAACTTATTTTCATTAAATGGACATGTGCTAGTGCATACAGAAGGAGACGCATATCTAAAAGCACTAGGATTCCTCTTGATATGGGGAGACAAAGTGGTAGCTTCTTCCTTTAAAATTCATTCATTTGTGCTATAGAAAAGCAACATTTTCACAACTTCCCTCATGGAATGTCTGTTAATGTGTAGATTTCTAGTGCATAATAGAGCCACCCTATACACCATCATCATTTCTTCTCTATATGAGTTTGCTACTTGTGCATCTAGGAAAATATTGATATCAATGTGAATATGATTCCAAACCCACCTAACAATCTTTGAGTAATCTACGAATTCTACATATTTGGGCTTCTTTCCAGTCACGAGCTCTAGTAGGACCACACCAAAGCTGTATATGTCACTTTTCTCATTCACTTTGTTGATGTAAGCATACTATGCACACATGCCCATCAATTAAATTAGTTCATATAAAATTGTTTATTTTCTATTGAATGAGGCATATGTATACAAACATATATTCACAGGCATTAACAATTCAGTTGCAAATTATTTCATGGGGAAATATATCCATATGTTCTAGTAACACCTAATACGATGTTCTTTTGACCCAGCTTCTCTAAAATTCCAGCTAAACCAAAATCAGAAATATGGGCCTCCAGTTCATAATCTAACAATATATTATATGATTTAACATTCCTATGTATTAATGGAGGGGAACAACCATGATGCATGTAGGAAATTCCTTAGCAACACCAAAAACAATCTTATATCGAGTAGGCCAATCCAATGTTTCCCCTTAAGAACTATGAAGCTGTTCATATAGGCCACCATTTGGCATGTATTCATAGACTAATAGATTAGAATCTGAACTAGATATGCAACAACGCAACTTGACAATGTTGGCATGCCTAATCTACCCTAGAGTCTCCACCTCTGCTTGAAATCCCTTGTTTTGGGAAGACTACAATTTTCTGTTGTTCCAGATCCTCTGCACAACAACAATATCATCATTTCTCAGTATTTCCTTGTACACTTTTCCCGTACCTCCACTTCCAATAATATTATCTTCTGCTAATATCTTTAGAATATCTAACTCATCAAATTCTACCTTGTGAAAGGTTTTGATATTCCATGACTCTGTATTTGATTTAACTCGAGAAAAATTATTGTATGTATTATACAAGAAAACTATACCAATCAAGCATAGTAATACTATCAAAACAATAAACAAAATCGATACCCTATATAGATGACTTTCATATCGAACTTTCTACTAGAAACATGAAGGTAACATTAATGGTTTGCCTCCACAAAGGAGATTGTCATGAAAACCTTTTTTGTAGGACAGATTATTGTAACCAAGAGGAACAGAGCCAGACAAAAGGTTGTCAGACACATTCAAAAAACACAACTTGAGATTATCTAACTCCAGAGGTATATTCCCTGAAAGCAAATTGTTTGAGAGGTCAAGGCTATTAAGAATAGGCAACAACCCAAGCGATGCAGGAATTGTTCCAGTGATGCAGTTGTTAGCAAGTTTAAGCTGTGAGAGACCTTTCCATGATATTATTGTCTCAGGAAGCTCCCCATACAACATATTGTGATCAAGAGAAAGACTCGATAGTGAGGATAATCTAGTGAGTTCCACTACAATAGTCCTTGATATATTGTTGTGACTGACCGTAAATCTGCTGAATTTCCACAATTGTCCAATGCCAAAGGAAATAATCCCACTGAATTGATTGTTTGATATCTTCAATGCCCATATGCTTTCTTCTTTAGTGATTTGAGCAAGAATTTGGCCATGGAAAGCATTGCTTTCAATCTGAATTCTCGAAGGACAGGAGAAATCCATAAGCCCAGAGGAACCTCACCACTTAAATGGTTATCCTGCACTTAGACACTGGTTAGACTAGGACAATCCCCTAGAAATTCAGGTAGGCTGCCATTAAATTTATTCTTAAAAATAATGAAAACTATTAGTACTCTGCCTTACATACATTCTGCAGAAGAGGACCCGAAATCTCATTTGTTGATACATCAAACTCAACAAGTTTAGAACCCATCCCAATTCCTGGGACATTAGTTCTATGAGTTTTTTGGTAAAAAGCTCGAGATGGACTAAATTAGCAAGCTTATCAAGCCCAGAGGGTACAATCCCAGAGAGTTTGTTGCTGTATAATTGCATTGTCTCTAAGATTTTCAAATCACCAATCCCATTGGGGATGCTTCCATTTAGCTCATTCATTGATAGATCCAAATTCACAAGACTCTTAAGATTGTTGATATTGTCCAGAATTGGTCCAATAAATTGTTCTTATATAGAAATAAATCTGTCATCTTTGAAAAGGCCATCAACGTGTTGGGGATCCTTTCAAACAAATGATTATGTGAGGGGTCCAAGTGTACCATATCTCCTATATTCCCTAATGGCTATGGAATTTATCCTACTAAACTGTAATTTTTCATCCACAAGTACTGCAGTATTGAAAAGTTCCCAAGTTCATGTGGGATTACCCCTTAAGCCATATAGTTGTAGGCCAATGTTAAGTTTTTTAATGAAGAGAGATTTCCAAGGAAGGATGGAACAATACAATTCAATAGGTTAGAGTACAAGAACAATACCTCAAGCTTAGGAAACCATCCGAATCTAGCAGGAATGTCCCCAGAGAAATCGTTGGCTGAGAGGTCCAATTTTACTAGCTCCTCCAGTTTATATATATCATTCGGAAAGAGTCCACTGAACCTAGTGCCAATGAGGGCAAGAGGTTATAAGATACCTTGGATGCTGGTCAAATGCAGTGTGAATTGAATGAATCAAACTTCCAACCCCTGGGCCCTAAAATCCAGGGAGAATTCAACCTAGTTTTTCTTTTCCAAGGAATGTATAGGGAAAAATAGCCCCTAACCAGTCCCATTACTAGAAATGGGGGCGATTCCAAGAAGAAAATTATACGGCCAAACCAAGTGAAGAGGGCTTTGGAACATTTATATGCCCTATTTTTAATTAGCTAAAATATAATAATCATTTTTTTTTAAATATATTTTGGGCTAACTATTGAAAATGTGTGTAATTTAAAAATTTCGCCCCTCTAAAATATGAAACCCCTTAAATATCACCCATGGGTTAAAATTCACCCCTAAAATTTTCTATTCTCATAGACGAATTTTATTTTCTGTCGGAACTTCATCGACCAAAGGATATAACCAACACAAGGAAGATGGACAGAAGGTTAGCCAAATGTTGAAGTGTCACAAGACTCTCTTTTAACTCTACCACACTCAAAGAATCTAGGAAACACATTGACACACAACATTTATTTACATGACATTAACAGAAAATAAAATCAATGAATCAAACAATAAAATGCTATGTACATAGTGTAGGGCCCAACCGCAGGTCATCATTAAAAATAATGCTTTAAGTCTTGGCCATTGAAGGGGAGAGAGTCAATCCTCCCGTCAAGTGATTGAAGATGATACATGTGTTGGGCCAAGATTTTTGTGAGCTGTGAATGGCCCAATCCACATGCATTGAAATTTGGTGTGTTTTGCTTTGTCCTCGTGGGATTTGTCCCACTTCAAGACTAAGTCACCCATACTAAAGTTATTCTTCCTTGCTTCAAGACTAAGTCATCCATACTAAAGTTATTCTTCCTTGCATACTTCTTGTCGAACCATGTTTTGTCAATCCTCTCATCATGTGATTGAAGACAATATGTGTGTTGGCCAATCTTTTCGTGAACTATGAATGGCCCAATCCACAGATATTGAAACTTGACGTGTTTTCCTTTTTCCTCGTGGGCTTTGTCCCACTTCAATACTAAGTTACCCACACTAAATTTATTCTTCCTTTCAGATTTGTTGTCAAACCATGTCTTGATACAATTCAAATGGAGTGAAAATATTTCTTTTGCTTTCAACCCTTCTTCCTGCAACTTGTGAAGGGTGTCCATCCTACGCCGTACTAATAAGCATGGATTACCTTGGGATTATTGCGAAAGTTGGAGAGCGGGCAAGTAAATTTTAGGAGGGAGGATGAATTATTTTCCATACACCAGGAAGTAAGGGGAGGTGTTCAAAGAGGGCTTTGGTGTGACCCAGTCAACCCATAAAGAATTTACCAAAGAGAAGCGCCAGTTGCTCTGTTCAAAGAATATGGTATTTTTTATGATGAGGTTCTTATTTGTGGACTCAGCAAGTCCATTACCCTACAGATAACAATTAGCTGAATGTGTTAATACAATTCTATTTTCTAATGCAAAATCATAGAGTTTTAAGGATTAAAAGTATGTTGCATTATCTAAAACAAGTGAAGTAGGGCTGCCATCTGAAAATGATATTATGTTGAAGGAAATTGATGACTTCTTGATAATTCACCTGTTTAAGTAGAATTGCTTCTGTCCATAGCATAAATTAGTCTGCGACAGTGAGAATATAGTGGTGCTTCTTTGGCGAATGCAGAAAGATTTCTCCAATAAAATCCAAGCCCACTGTTGAAAAGGTTCTTCGACTGTGATAAGCTGCAATGGGGCGACTGAATTCTTGATTCGACCGGCACACCTTTGATAGACCATGCACTTGCAGGCGTAAGCATGAGAATATTTGAATAATGTAGGCTAATAGAAGCCAACCCGCATGATTTTATGCGCAATTTTGTTGCACGCAAAATGTCCCCGGCTAGTCCATCGTGGAGATCATGTAATGCTTTCTTTGAATCATGCGCTTCCAGACACCTGAGAAATACTCCATTATGGTGCTTTTTGAAGAGCAACGCAATGCACCAAGTGGTAATATAATTATTTGAGTCTAATTTCCCTATTCTTCCATGTGTATAAATGGGAGGGGACCCTATCGTTCTCAATATATTGGTGCACATCTGCATACCAAGAGTCTGTGATAGTAGTGGGAGAAGTTCTCTCTACATTATAAATTTAGATTTCCTGTTCCCATCCAGGGGGATCTTCTTCTTCTTTTGCATCCACTGCTTCTGCTCCTAGTCAACATAGACCTTGACCCTTGATTTTGTGAACTAGTTTGAACTCTAAATATTACTCATGTAAACTAAACATCTAGTTTTCTCTTCTCTCACCTAGCTCTTGTTGAAAGAAAAATGATCTGACTGTTGGGTGCAGAACAAATATAATACAATAATTTTTCAAAAGATAGGGCTAAAAGTGATTCATTGACTTGGATACTATGTAAGCTTATTTATTAATGGTGAGATAAATGAGTTCAGGTCCCCACTCATGAAATATATTGGTCACTCTTTGTTTTGATCATCCTTTTGCTTAAGCACAATGGAGAGAGAGGCGTCAGAAGTAAAGGTGTAGAGAAAAAAATATTTGCTGAAATCTGGACTGTATAGAGCATGTGATTCTACGATAACTTGCTTGATATGGGAAAACACGTCCTTTTCCTTTTAATCCCACCTGTAGATTGAATCCTTCTTTACCATCTCCTATATTGGCTTGACAGTCTAAGTGTAATCAAATATGAACTTATGGAGGGAGTTGATTTTCCCTAGGAAGGACTGCATAACTTTCTTTTTCACCAGGAAGGGAACTTATGTAATTCCCTTGAACCTCTCTAGGTCTACTTTAATCCCACTTTTGGAAATGATGTGTCCCAAGAGATTACCCTAATACACTACAAAAATACTCTTTTTGGATTAAGGGGTATCCTGTAATTATGACAATGCTCGAACATTTTCCTCAAATGGTGTAAGTGGTCGGATCTCTTCTTAGAAAACAATGTGACATCATCGAGGTAGACCACCACACTTTTTCCAATCAATCCATAGAATGCAATGTCTGTGGTGCATTTAAATGTTGCACTGACATTAATCAACCCAAATGGAATTCTTTTGAATGCAAATATACCCCATTTTGTGTGGAATGTTGTTTTGAGTCTGTCAGGCTTTGAGACTAAAACCTAGTTATATCATGAATACCCATCTAATAAAGAAAACATATCTGACCCCGATATTGTTTGCAGTTTCTGTTCCATGGACGACACAAGGTAATTTTCTTTGTCTGAGGCGTGGTTTAGTTCACGAAAATCAACACTCAAGTGGATTTCCTCGGACTTCTTCCTTACCGGGACCAAATTCGATACCCTTGTAGAATGTCGTCACTTTATATATGATCCAAGCATCCATTAATTTCCTTAAATCCTTTTTAATGAGAGTCTCAAGCATGGATGTACCTTCCACAACTTTTTTTGGAATGAATTGAACCCTTCTTTGATTAGGATCACATGCTGGATAATTCGCGTGTTATAAGTTTTGAGCTCATCATAAGTCCACACAAATACATCTCGTTACTACTTGAATAAGCGAATAAAAGCTTGCCACTCCGGTGGTGTACACCAAGTACCAAGATTGACAAACTTCGGATCTATTTTTGTTCCAAAATTGATCGGGTTGTGCGACAACGTTGAGCTATGGGTCTTTGCATTGACTATCCCTCGGAAGCGATTCTGCAAGTCATACAACTTTTCTAATGACACCACAGATTTCTGCATGAGGTTTCCTTTGTTTGTGCTAGATGCATCCTGGAATGCCTTCTTGTGCTCATCTTTGTCAATAGCTGCATCTTTGAATACATCAACGTTTGCCATAAAGTGCAGTATCTACTGGTCATCATTGAAAATGAATAAACTAGTAATAGTATTAGGGATGGATGGTTTATAAATAATTTGTACAGAAAAACCATCCCTAAGTGGTGATAACCTAGCAGAAGCATTTTCCAATGCATTCGCAGTTGCGTTGCATATTATAGGAACAAAGATAATATTTAAAGCTTTGAAATGCGAAATCAAACGCCATACCTCTTGTCGGTAACTTTTGAGATGAGGTGACAAATAATGTATGGTATCACATACCTGTCATACAAAAATTTATGAGTCACTTATTTATTTGAGAACCACAACATTGAGGTCGATGGCTCTTTGAAAACCCATGATGAGTGCTTCATATTTTGCAGTGTTGTTCGTGCACTCGAATTCTAAGAAACTAGAGATTAGATGTTTTCTCCGTCGTAGGTCTATTAAAATACAACCAGCTCCAGATCCCTTGTGCATTTTGGAACCATCAAAATACAATGTCCACATATCATATGTACAAGTTCTATGTACTAAAATAGTACTACTATTGTTATTACTACTAAGTGTAAAAATATCATTTTCACATGTTGGACTAGGAAGAAGCTCCAACTGTGTATCTGGTGTGACTAGGGATGACTTAGGAAGATAACACCCCAGTTTAGTTTCCAAAAAGAAGTTTCCAGATATACGATTTACGAAATCCATTGGTTCATTCTCGCTCTTTAAGGGAGTTACCATGTGTTTCATGTACCGCTCTGAGTTCACCCAGATCTGATTGATTTTGCCCTTACACTGAAGCCACAAATGTGACCAGTCTGTCGAAAAATACCTCTATAACTTGCTGGACTAGTCTCTGCTCAATAATACACCATATGCTTCCAGAATGTCTACAATTGCTATATTTATACATTTGTGAACTCAGTGATAAGATGATAAACAAATCAACACATTTTTGAGTTTACCGATTGCATTGACAAGCGTCCTATCCAACTAAATGATTTGTGCATCCTATTTATCCCATTTTGAGTTGATTTTATTCGTGATGCACCATAATCAACTAAGCAATTGTGTACATTATAATTGAAAATTTCAAATGTAAACAAAAATGAAGGGAAAAGTGTGTTTACATCAAATGTTAAATCATTAAGTACAGACTCGAGGTAACCAGAGGAATTACCAGATTCAGATCCCTCATGTGAAGAAGCATTGTTACCTAAGACGGACTGTCCAAGTGTGCATAGGAGCATGTCCCGTTGGCTAGCGATCTTCGCTAATGCTAAAAGTGAGATATTAACATGAGATTTCTTCATGTCTTTAACTATGTTGTAATATAGTGCGAGAGATATTTCTGAAGTGTCTGGGGGAGTTGGCTTGTCTGCTACTTTTGGAGTGATGAACTTAATTTTACTGCTTGCGGAAGTAATTTTCGCTGTAACTTCATTTATAGACTTGTTCTAAGTGTTATGCATTGATTTGAAGGGCAGACTGATCTTCCTTAACAGATTCTCTTTCAATTTCTACTTCATCAACTCTTGTGTAGGATCCGACCCTTGGCTTCTTAAGTCATATTAAGTGTTTTGCTTCTGGGTCAGGTCATCACTCAGTGACTACTTTTCAACGTTTCCTTTTCCAGCTATGAGTACACAACTGAATGTGTTCATTGCATGTCCCATGCTTGGAGTTTCTTTTGTCACATCTATTTCTTCCTTTTCTTCCGCAGAATCACCTACTCATCAATAAGCACTATATCGATAAAATGCATAGCTAGAGCGTTCATGTTGTGGTTCCATTGTGGGAAAGTTTTTTCTGAATGATATTCTTTATGAAATGAACAATATTGATCCATGCCCATACTCTCGATATTTGACACAATGTTCAAGCTTTGTGCAGACGTGGCCGACTAGTTGTTGTTGCTGCCGAATTTGGAAGTCCTTCTCAAAAATTTGGACATGGGAGGCTTGCTACTCATGATGGTCTCATTGAAACTTTGTTTCAATTCTTCCAACTCATTGGGCAGAGGCTTGACAGTGTGGGTGAGGCTTGATAGTGTGGGTCAATCTCTCAAGATCAATTGCTTCCTTTTCCCTGGCCTTGTTTATAGAGGCCTGATATGTTTTCTCTGTGTCTTTGGATTCCTTTGTTGATTTTTCATCTGCGATGAATCCAATTGCATGCGAGTCCTTTTCAACTACGCTCGCCTCTTCAAAAGTTTCATCCAAAGTTGGTTTCACAGTTCTTTTCATGAACTGCACGATGCTTGTTGGTAAGGAAGATGTGAAATAGTCGATAGTGGTGGAGTCATGAGGTTTTGTGTTTGGTGGAAATCTATTCAAGATACAATTAAACCTATGATTGAAATCTTTCACCTTTTCTTTCTGCTCCATCTTGAGATTACCTAGCTCTTTCAAAAACATAGCGGGGTTTCATCATCAATGAATTCCTCAATCGAGTTCAGAGGAAGGATGTGATACCATACAACTGCTCTGGCATCTAAGGTACTATTGTATTGTTCAATAACCCCCCCATTTTTCTAATATAAGTTTCATATGAAAATTATTATATAAAAAAATTAGGGGACCCTTTTAAATTTTTATAACACAAAAAATAAAAAACAATTTTCTATTTTGAATAAAACAATTTTAATTTATTTCATAAAAAAACCAAAATTTAATAGCCCTTGAGACCAAGATTATACTTAGGCTTTAAAAGCCTTAAGTAGTAAACACATATGGGTTATTAATTGGAGTTTTCCCAAAGTCCAACTATCAAAACTAAAACCCTAACCTATCCTCCCCACATCGCAAATAACACATCACTATAGGAAAAACCCTGATGGCCTTGCCAATTGTGATTGCGATATACGACCTGGACCCGATGGGAATATCAATGATAATACATAAATCCATTGCATTCGAAGGATCATGACATCCACAAGCTTGAGTATAGACCCCTTCACACCGGCGATTGCGATTTAATGATCAAACCGGACCCGACGGGATCGTAAACTCCACTTCATAAAAATCTCGCATCCGTAGAGATCGCAAAACCAATAAACCAAGTCCCATGGCTTCACCCCCTTTGTGATTGCGATTGCTCGGACCCGATGGAATCATATAATCCATTTAATACGCCCGCTTGCTTCTGCGCAATCGCAAGAACCAGAAGCTTAACCCTTCTCCGCCCCTCCGCGATGCGATTTGTGATAAGCTTCAGACCCATCAGGGTTATTAATCATAGTTTAAGAAAGATATCACATCCGCTGCTATCAAAATCCATGCCGCCCGACCCATACCAACTGCGATTGCTATCTGACGTCATTAGTGAAGTCATCTCCCATTTCAACTCCCACGTCATCTGCCACGAAATATACTACTACGTCACCTCTGCAATATCAAAATCGCAAAATCCTTCAACCACTTCTTATAGTCTGTCACTCCATAACTCCCAAAGTGATATACAACAAAGAAAAAAAGGAAAAAGCAATGTATATGGCCACGGTAGGGACCACCCTTACACTGCCACATACCCATTTGTGATATCGCAATCGCAAAAGCCACGACACTTGTGCCATCGCCCCCCCCGCTAACAAATGCGATTGCGATATCTCCGTGTATTGCGATTGTGATCAAACCAAACATTGCAATTGCGATCAAAATCAATTATGGAGCATTGTGAGTTTCACGAAAAAACAGTCCGTTTCAAATGCTTAAGGCCCTGTCCCGATGTGATTGCGATTTGAAAGCCCAGTTGTGTTCTTTAATTAATCTAATTCATCATTTTGCTTATATTACACGACTTGTGGATTAATGTTGACAATTTGAAATATATTTCGTATTCATTTTATGGCTAATCTGCTCAATGTTTTCTCGATTTCAAGTGCAAAAGAGGAAGGACAATTGTGCAAAAGGAACAAGTCATTCCACGAAATTGACCACCACTGGATATTTAGAATTCAAACAACAATGCTAAAAGAGACAGAGTGACATTCTGCAGATTGTTATCAAAACCGAATTCTATTTTAATTAGATTGTCGCTGATTGTAGGGGGATTTTTTAAAAATTCCCCAACACTTTGTGCAGTTGTTTTATTTCTACATTCACCATAAAAACCTGTTTATGTTAACAAATAAAGGGTCCAGAATTCAAAAAAGAAAACTTTGAGGCTTGCACTATTGTACCTGTTAGTGTTTTTAATAGAATGATAGGATCTGAATTATTTTTCTTTTACTTAAAAAGGCTTCGAATAGTAGCACTTCTGCACATATGGACAACTTTGAGATGAAGGAGGAGGGCCCTGAAGAATAGCCGAGAGTCAAAGATTATTTAGGAGGAGATTTTCTTACACTATTATAGAAGTTTTCACTTCAAAGGAATTCTAGGCATCAAGGATTGTAAAAGCAATTTCAATAAATGATAAGTTTGTTTTTCAGTTGCATTATTGTAATCATTTTAGAGATTTATTATTTGTTTACTTAATCTATTTTTAATCAGTACAATTGGTATGAATGAGTATTGTTAGCACTTTTATTAATTTTACTCGATTTATGCTAAATTGTTTATTTTTGTGAAGCTACCTTTCCATAAATCTCACTGATTTAAACAAGATTATGGAGAATTCATGGAGATTTACTTATAACAATAAATAACTATTTATTAATTGTTTACAAATCTGTCTTGATTTAACTTACCTTGAGTTTGAAGAATTATTTCCCTCACTCAATGTAAATCACATAATGAATTCATGCTAAGTTAATAATTTGGATATATGCATGAAAATATTTTATACAACTATTTGTTAACAACTTTTCATTGCGTAGTTGTCTTCATCATTTGTAAGATATTGAACTATTGTAGTATCTTGCAAATATTTTAAATCCAAATGCAAATACATTCTCTTCCCTTCCTCATTAATAGTTTTTCTCTTGGCTAAGAATAAGACTATTCTTACGTTGGCCAAGATAGATTATGTTTGCATTATAGGGTAGAATAATTGCACGCTAGTTAAATCTTGCACATGTTATCTATGGAAGTCCTCTTTTTGAGGCAATGCTTTAAGATTGGTTTGGTTGTTCCACAAAAACAACTTAAGGGTCATTCTTCTTGCCTGATCAGCTATAAGTATAAATTCGATGTCCCTAGCTATTAGTAATTAAAGGCATATTTAAAGCTGATAGAAATTGGGAAAAGGTAATTATACCTAATTTAATCAATCGGAGCTACTACCCTGAACAAAAAAGGAGTTGCTTTAAGGTCTGGACCGAGTGGTTTTCCCCCATTTTGGTGCAACAAATTTGGAGGCATCAACATTTTGGTGCTAGAAGGAGGGCCTGGCCTAAGACTTGATGTCTTTTGGAGTCTTTGTTTTCTAACGTTTCATTTTTCACAATGGCTCCTCCTAAACTTAAAATTTGGAGTTGTAATTCTGGACGTGCATCTTCCAATACTCCACCAAAATTGGTAAGACTTTTGTCTAAGGTAAAGTTTAATGGTAAGAAAATCAATTCTGCATTTTATCACGTTTACAATTCTATCAAATTTTTTCAAAACCACCTTTTCAAGGAATTGACGAAGGTATTTTATGCAAGATTTTTACTTGTAAATTCTTGGCAAAAGCCAAAAGTTGGTGTCAATCACTTCCATTTGACTCAATTCACAACTAGGATCAATTGTTACAACGTTACTTTGTAATTTGATGGCTATAACTACGAACAGGTATGTGATGAAATTTAAGATTTACAAAGATTTGAGTCTTAATCATTGATTGATTTTACCATTCGATTTCATTTAAATTTCTTGAAATTTAAAATTGAAGATAAACCTTCTAAAGAAGAATTATTAGATTGGTTTGAACATATTTGTTTTCTTCCTCCCATTCACTATCCATGTGAAATTATTACAAGATTTGATCAATCCCCTTCAAATTTGATGAAAGGAGATTTTGGGGTAAGTTAAAATCCCTTTCATTTACAAATTTCGATCCTGAGGCCTGTGGGTTATGGCTCACAAAGCTATTGGAAGCATTATTGAGGCCTTAAGCCTTTAAACCTGGGACCATTAAACTATCGGGATAACATGGGAAACACAGGAAAAACGCACTTCAACACATAAGGCTGGACTTCAAATACATATACACCCGCATCCATAACCTCATCGGGTCCGCTCCTCAAATCCTTTCCACAATGCTCTCCGACCTCTACATCCTCCGATCTCCAATCAGTGCTCGGCTTCATTGCTATCAGTCATCAATGATATCGCTTATTGACCTATTGACTATCGGCGTTCCTCAGTCAACTATCACTTAACCTTCCAATATTTGATCACCGATCAACCAACTTGCATGACAATCCTCCATCGTCGATCTGCACTCAACAGATTTGATGGTTCACAACAATTTTGGGTAGACAACAAGCACATGGATTAACCACTTGAAAAGTGATTTCCTCTATCCTCCTCACCGCTACGTCTTGCTTAGTTGGTGGAATCGAGTGACTACCCTTAAATATCACTTACCACTCCTACCTCGCCCCAAATACCATTTCATGTTGCGGAAGCACTTTCCTCGCTGATTATCTTCTGCGCTCTTCCACCATGTGATGACCGTTGATCTATGAGATCCAACGGATCTCATGCACTCTCTGTCTATTTCCTCCTTGACTTGATTTCACTTGCTTTTGATGGATTTACAACTTTCTCAGGTTTCCTTATGCCATACTCCCTTTAACACACAACACAACAGTTAATTCAATATCGTTGGATTGCCATCGATCCTAGAGTGATCGATGGTCGATCAACACACTTACAAACAAGATTTAAGCCATCCACACAAATATATATACAACACAATTGAAAGGACATAATACATAGACGCGCGAAAATCCATAGAACACATAATCTATTCACTATACAATATGGAATATAGACTAAGGTATTTCAGCCTTAGAAACAAGTTCCCTCTCGACTAGATTTTGATTACTCTCGGCTTACAAAAATTCTATTTGTTCCCTGTATCTATATATTGCTCTCTGTCACACACACAGACTCTCTTTTTATAAGAGATTACAACAGTTGTGGATCATTTAAGATGCATAATTTCCTCCCACAATAACTCAACAAACCCCTAAACTCTCTATACGCATACATGGCATATTAGATTACATTAAATAAGTCTTCTAGAGACTTTATGCATTCCATCATTACAGTGTTCTAAATATAATTTGTCCCTTGTGTTGCTCCAATGGTCTACATCCTCCTTGCTCCGCTTTGGATTCTAAATTTGATTAAGAGTGCTCGATGCTCCTGCATCATACTCCTGAGGCACAAAAATTTATGACCTCCTGGTCATATGCTTCTCCTTATCCTTAGCAATTCTACCCACTTCTTAGTGGAACTGCCTTCATGATCTTCTGTGAGCTGCAACCAACCTCTGCAGTAACAGTCTTCCTTTGCTACACGACACCTCACCAAGCTTTCTCCTCTGAGCTTTAGTCTTTTGGAATCCTTCTGGTTCTCTTCTCTGGAACCAATTGAGCACTCCTTGCTCTAGGTTGCTACAAGTCTTCTCACCTCCTATTGCCGCTATCTATACGATTGTAAGACCATAAACTCTCTAGCTTTAAACAATTGTACCTCCTTCTCCTTCTGCTTACACTCTTTCTTCCTTCTCGCAAGAAAACTTTCCCTTAACCTTTCCATGCTTTGATACCAAATGATGAAAGGAGATTTTTGGGTAAGACAAAATCCCTTTCATTTACAAATTTCGATCCTGAGGCCTGTGGGTTATGGCCCACAAACCTATCAGGAGCATTATTGAGGCCTTAATCCTTTAAACCTAGGACCATTCAACTATCGAGATAACACGGGAAACACAGGAAAAATGCGCTTCAACACATAAGGCTGAACTTCAAATACATATACACCCGCTTCTATAACCTCAGCGGGTCCACTCCTCCAATCCTTTCCACAATGCTCTTCGACCTCTACATTCTCCAATCTTCGATCGACACTTGGCTTCATCACTATCGGTCATCGGTGATATCGCTTATCGGCCCATCGACTATCGACATTCCACAGTCCACTATCACTTAACCTTCTGATATTCGATCGCCGATCAACCAACTTGCACAAAAATCCTCCACCGTCGATCTGCACTCAACGGATCTGACGGTTCACAATGATTTTGGGTAAACAACAAGCATGGGGATTAACTGCCCAAAAAGTGTTTTCCTCTCTCCTCCTTGCTGCTATGTGTCACTCAGTTAGTGGAATCAGGTGACTACCCTTCAATACCACTTACCACTCCTACCTTGCCCAAAATTCCATTTCATGTTGCGGAACCACTTTCCTCGTTGATTATCTTCTGCGCTCTTCCACCATGCGATGACCATTGATCTATGAGATCTAATGGATCTCATGAAATCTTCGTTTGTTTCCTTCTTGACTTGATTTCACTTGCTTTTGATGGATTTACGCCTTTCTCAGGTTTCCTTCTGCCATACTACCTTTAACACATGACATAACAGTTAATTCAATATCGTTCGATCGCCATCGATCCTACAATGATCGATGGTCGATCAACACACTGACAAACGAGATTTAAGCCATCCACGCAAATATATATACAACAAAACTGAAAGGACATAATACACAGACATGTAGAAATCCATAGAACACATAATCTTTTCACTATACAATATGGAATACAGACTAAGGTATTTCAGCCTTAGAAACAAGTTCCCTCTCAACTACATTTTGATTACTCTCAGCTTACACAAATTCTATTTGTTCCCTGTATCTCTATATTGCTCTCTGTCACACACACAGACTCTCTTTTTTATAAGAGATTACAACGGTCGTGGATCATTTAAGATGCACGATTTCCTCCCACAATAACTCAACAAACCCCTAAACTCTCTATACGCATACATGGAAAATTAGATTACATTAAATAAGTCTTCTAGAGACTTTATCCATTCCATCATTTACTCTGTTTTAAACAAAATTTGTCCCTTGTGTTGCTCTGATGGTCCACGTCCTCCTTGCTCCGCTTTGGATTCCGAATTTGATTAAGAGTGCCGGATGCTCCTGCATCAAAATTCTATCATAGAGATACATACAAATCATGATGAAGTGGCTTCGACCATGTATGATAAATTCTTAACATTAGTACACATCTCTCATGGTAATCATGTTAATAAACCAAAATCGTAAAGCTTGCAAAATTTCACAAATCAACCACAAGAAGATACAAGCAACATTTTTCAAGAAAATACAATTAGCCAAGTAAATGATCTTAAATCTAAAATTTGTGATGAAGAAAATGTGCAAGAATGATCAAATAGAGACATTTTTAAATCCATTGCTTTTGATTCTCATTTTTTACTTTATCATGATATTTTTATTGATAGCAATATCTCTCCTCTTAACATTAATAAAATTTAAAAAAATAAATAGGTTGATCTTAATGAATTACCAATTAGCTTTTATCAAGATAGAGAATTGATTATTGATCATTCTTCTCGCATCAATGAACATGTGCTTGATATTTCTCCTTGTTTTGATACAATGGATAAGATCGAAGAGAATTATAATGAATGTGGTAAAGTCATTTATGATAATTACTTTGACATTGAAGATGTTGATTTTTCTTCTTCACGATTAAATCCTCATGATCAAAGTCGGATCACAGATGAAAATGAAGAACACTTTAATTCAAAAATTGTTTCAAAAATTCTCATTTTCAAACAACTAATGGTATTCATGATTTTAGCATTCAAAAAACCATTCCAATCTATGATTTATATGACGATCAAGCTCTCATTCCTATTCGTAGTCATAATTCTCTTTCTAATTCACAAGTTTTTATTCATTCAAACTCCAACTCTTGTGAAAAGGAAATTGTTTTAAATCAATCCCAATTATGCTGTAACAATAATTGTAACTCTAGTGTAAACTATGAATTGATTTCAGATTTCTTTTATGTTTTCAGTTTTCAATTTTTAGATACTTTGTTATGGAATATCGAGAAATTTAACATTGAACACTTGAAGTTTTACATTTTAATCATGGACATCAAAAGTCATTTCTTTTCCAATTCCAATTGATGCTCACCTCTTATCAATTACTTCTTTCTTTTCGAAAGCAGTGTCAACAAGAGAGTGCAATTTCACAATATGACCAACAATCTAATTCAATTAATAATCTTCCATTGTATCTAATAGATTTCCACTCATCTTTCATAAATCCATTTGAAAGATATTTGGAAAGTTTTCCTTCATGGAAGATTGTTAATAGTTTAACACTTACACATAGCACTAACGATTTTATATAGGCCTTTGAATCAAAAAAATTGTTTCTACAACCTCGCGTGTTATCTTTTCTTTTAAATCACTTCCAATCATTAATAGAAATTCATCTAGATTTCTATGATCCAATTGAAATTCAATTGAAAAGGACGTTCCAAGAGAAGGTAATTGTAAATAAGTTTGTCTGTAAATATTTTAGTAATAACTTTATATTCCGCATTTAGATTTAACTTGTTTAGTTTAATTACATTTATATTTTTGTTACTAATGTTTGATATGTACATACATGTAGGAATTAAAATGATTACATGGTTACACTGGAAGTATGACTATGCCTAGTCATTTTTCCCTCCATTCAGCTAGTAATTAGGAGTAGATTAATTTAGATTAGATTTTTTTTTTTTTTTGTTTTCATTACATATTTCAATAAGCAAGTAATGAATTTAATATTTTCAATGTCTATTTTTCATTTTATGATAAAGTGATTTAAAACATATTAGAGGCTTTTGAATAATTTGATTATCTTTATTTTGCAAAACTCGATCACACTCACAATCACGCTTTTAATAAAAAAACATGTGTGGAGAATTACTATCATTTGGCAATCTTTGATTTACAAGTACATCTGAAAAGGTCATAGTCATCACTATTATCATCCTATGTGAAATTGAGATGAATGTAATCTTAAAATTAATTACTTAACATTTTAGATTAAATAAATAGAATTTAATAGATGATTGAAAAAAAAGGGAAGAACTTGAAGATCTGTGAGGTAAATTACAGTTAAAATTCTTCCAGGTATGCAATTTACAAATTCATTTTAATATATCATTAGTTTTTCTTTTCATCATTATTTATTTTATAGGTTTTCTTTGTTTTATTTGAAAACTAAAAATAAACAAGCAATTAACTTTTTTATAAATCTGCAATATGTTCAGGGAAATACTTATTGTTTCATCAAAATTTGAAAATTCTCTAAATTTTACTTCCCCTCATAAAATTCTTGATAATCCTTTAACTTGTTATCAAAAGACTCATACCGGATCATCAAATTTTGTAACTTTCCTCATTAGAAAGTTCCAATAACTTTCTCCAATCAAAACTCTCGATAGTTAATTAAATTATTTAAAAGGATTTTTATCTTAAAGCAAGGTTTAGTCAAATGCTCTCTTTTGAATCTTGCAGCAAATGAACTCATGATTTTATCTATGCATGTTCCAAATCTCACAATTAAACTCATAAATATGTAATATGGAACATGTAAATCTAATAGATGATGATTAATTCATTTTGAGTTCTCTTTTATTTCAATTCTTTGATATATCACTCCATGCTTAGAAATTCAAACTTTCATCATATACTTAATTGATACATCATTTGAGTTTGAATCATTTTCTATATTCAGGGTCTAATATAAATTCAGAAAATAAAGAGAACATGCATCACTGTAAATGATAAAGAAACAAATCTTAATTTTCATTTTTGGATAAATTCAATTTAATATGATTCCCTCGAACATGAGATTATTTTCTTAATTTTATTGCTTGTTTTAGATTAGATTTAATAAATAATGATTTTGAGTTAGTTGCCTTGCATCGGAGAAAGTCATACCTTTCTAGTAAGATTAAATGAAATTCTTCAATGGTAAGTCTCATATATTCACTTTCATTTATTTCCTTACTTTTTAAATTCAATTTTGTTTTTAGTTTTTACAGATATGTAACTCTCTTTTGCAGCTCTTCACAAGCATTCTCACGCCTCCAGCAGATAAAACTTTGAGCTTATTTTCCTGATTTACTTTAAGTTTCTAAAGGAAGCAGTAACAATTCTCATTGAATCAACCAAAAAGGGGGGTTTCTAAACCTTAATATTTCTCTTTAAAGCATTACTTTGATTTAAAAATTGTCAAAATCTTTTTGCAAGTTTTGCTTCTGAAAAAGAAAATCCATAGCAAACAAAAATTTCCTCATTTTAATTGAAATTTATTGTTACTAAATGCTTATAACTTTACAAGTCAAAACTTATCTAAATTTCAACATAAGAAAGAATGTTTATTTGATTATATTCTTTTTCTTTTGTTAAGAAATTTATATAAAAAATCTTGTGGAGTTTTCCTTTTAGATTTGCTTTTGGTGATTTTACCATCATATTTGTGAATGGCCGTATCTTGAGAAAATATTGTTATCATATCGCATTTACATTTTTCTTTTAAATAATAATGTTAATAACATACCTTTGGCTTTTCACAAACATCTCTTGAAATCATTTTATGAATTTTTCAATTTGAAAGTAGAAGTTTTGAAGGAAGTGGTTACAAAAATAGAAAAATTAGATAAAAATTATATAACTTTGTAATTTTTTTCCATTAAGTTGTGAAATATTTTAAACCTCAAAAAATTATCAAGTCTTTTTTACTCTCTTATTAGTTAAGAAAGGTTATCTTTAAAAAGTAAAGACTGTCATATGACTAAGCACTTTCAACTCAAATTGTTATCCAAAACTCTTAAGGAGTCAATGATTCTCCCTATCTATTAAAATGTAATTTTGAGGGTGCAATTAAAAAATATAATAAATCTAAAAGATAATAGGTCTCATCACGAGTCTACTTACCATGATCATAGGCAAATAATAAAACTAACATTACCAACACTGAACACCAAATCAGGATAATGGCTTATGATTGTTTCAATTATAAGACAAGGGGTCTCATCACGAGCCAACTTGTTTAGTTTAATTACTAATAGTGAATGGAATTGTCACTATCTGGCCACCAAACCAAGACAATGGATTTTTAGATGCTAGTTAAAAAAAATAATAATTAATTTATCTCTAACTACTTTGCTATTAAATGGATGAGATACTGAATTATTGTTGGTTAAAAGGTGACCCTATCGAAGCTATGAACGCTTGCTGGCAGCAGTGGCTCTACCTGTGACAAAAGAGTACATCAGAAGCTAAGTTGTAAAAGGATCCCTACTTTATCTTTATAACTAATTAATGACTGATACAAGTAAATAGGTGTTTTTCATTCGTGAAATGTTTTTTAAAGAAATTTCAATTTAATGAGTTTTTATGATCAGTAGTTTCCCTTTCCTAAATTATTTTTATTGAATTTTTGAAATGCCTTCATCATTCATCAAAGATAATTGGTTCTTCCAGTGAATCGCTAATTGTTGTGTTGTTCAATAAACCCCCCGCCCCCCCAATTTTTTCTAATATAAATTTCATATGAAATTTATGATATAAAAAAATAGGGGACCTTTTTAAATTTTTATAACACAAAAAATAAAATAAAAATAAAAAAACAACATTTTTTTTAAAACCAAATTTTATTAGCCCTCGAGACAAAGATTATAATTAGGCTTTAAAAGCCTTCAGTATTAAACACATATTGGTTATTAAAATAAAAAAATAATGAAAAATAAGAGTTGTAGTTGGAGTTTTCCAAAGTCCAACTATTGGAAGTAAAACCCCGACCTATCCTCCCCGCATAAAAAATAACACAAAACTCTAGGCAAAACCCCGATGGCCTTGCCAATTTTGATTGCGATAAATGACCCAAACCCGATGTGAATATCAATGATAATAAATAAATATATCACGTCCGAAGGATCGTGACATCCAAAGGCCTGAGTATAGACCCCTCCGCACCACCAATTGCGATTTAACAATCAATCCAGACCCGATGAGATTGTAAACTCCACTTCATAAAAATCTCACATCTGCAGAGATCACAAAACCAATAAACCAAGTCTTGTGGCCTCATCCCCTTTGCAACTACGATCGCCCGGACCTGACAGAGTCATATACTCCATTTAATAAGCCCCCCCACGTCTATGCAATCGCAAGAACCACAGGCTTGACCCCTCTCTGCCCCTCTGCGATGTGATTTGCGATCATCTATGGACCCGTCAGGGTTATTAATCACAGTTTAAAAAATATATCACATCCATGGCTATCAAAATCCATACCACCTAACCCATACCAACTGCAATTGTGATCTTACATCATTAGTGATGTCATCTCCCATGTCCGCTCCTACGTCATTCACAACGTCACCTCGGGATATCACAATCGCAAAACATTTCGACCACTTCTAATAGTTTGACACTCCATAACTCCCGATGCGATATAAAACAAAGAACAAAGAAACAAGCGATGTATATGGACACGGAAAGAACCACCCTTTCCACTGCCACATACCCCTTTGTGATATTGCAATCGCAAAAGGAACGAAACTTGTGCCATTGCCCCCCTGATCCAACAAATGTGATTGCCATATCTCTGTGTATTGCGATTGTGATATCTCCGTGTATTGCGATTGCAATCAAGCTGAACATTGCGAATGCAATCAAAACCAATTCCCAAGCATTGTGAATTTTGCAGAAACAATAGTCTGTTTCAAATGCTTAAGGCTCCGTCCCGATGTGATTGCGATTTGAAAGACCAACTGTGTTCTTTAATTAATCTAATTCATCATTTTGCTTATCTTGCATGACTTGTGGATTAATGTTGACATTTTGAAATATATTTCGTATTCATTTTATGGCTAATTCGCTCACTATTTTCTCACTTTCAGGTGCAAAAGAGGAAGGATAGCTGCACAAAAGGAACAAGTCATTCCATGAAATCGGCTACTGTTGGATATTTAGAACTCAAACAACAACACTAAAAGAGACAGAGTGACATTCTTTAGATTGTTATCAAAACCGAATTCTATTTTAATCAGATTCTCACTGATTGTAGGGGGATTTGTTAAACTTCCCTAGTGCTTTGCGTAGTTGTTTTATTTCTGCATTCACTATAAAAACCCATTTAAGGGTCCAGAATTCGAAAAATAAAGCCTTTGAGACTTGCACTATTGTGCCTCTTAGTCTTTTTAATAGAATGATAGGATATGAATTCTTTTAATTTTAGTTAAAGAGGCTTTGAATAGTAGCACTTCTGCACATATGGAGAAATTTGAGATGAAGAAAAGGAGGAGGAAGGAGGAGGGATTGAAGAATAGCCGAGAGTCAAAGATTCTCTGCGAAGGAGATTTTCTTACACTATTATAGAAGTTTTCTCTTCAAATAAATTCTAGGCATCAAGGACTTTAAAAACATTTTCAATAAATGATAAGTTTGTTTCTCAGTGGCACTATTGTAATCATTTTACAGATTTATTATTTGTTTTACTTAATTTGTTTTTAATCAGTACAATTGGCATGAATGAGTATTGTTTGAATTTTTTTTAATTTTACTTGATTATGCTAAATTTTTTAATTTTTGTGAAGCTATATTTGTAGAAATCTCACTGATTTAAACAAGAATACGAAGAATTTATGGAGATTTATTTGTAACAATAAATGACTATTTATTACTTGTTTACAAATATGTCTTGATTTAACTTATCTTGAGTTTGAATAACTATGTCCCTCACTCGATATAAATCACATAATGAATTCATGCTAAGTTAAGGATTTGGATATATGCATGAAAAGATTTTATAAAACTATTTGCTAACATATTTTCATTGAGTAGTTGTCTACATCATTTGTAAGATATTGAACTATTTTAGTACCTTGAAAATATTTTATATCCAAATTCAAATGCATTCTCTTCCCTTTCTCATTAATATTTTTTCTCTTGGATAGGAATAAGACTATTCTTAACTTGGCCAAGATAGATTATGTTTGCATTATAGGGTAGAATAATTGCATACTAGTTAAATATTGCACATGTTATCTTTAGAAGCCCTCTTTTCAAGGCAATGCTTTAAGATTAGTTTGGTTGTTCCACAAAAATAACTTAAGGGTCATTCTTCTTTCTTGATCAACTAGAAGAATCAATCTAATGTCCCTAGCTATTAGCAATTAAAGGCAGATTTAAAGCTGACAGTGATTGGGAAAAGGTAATTGGACCTAATTTAACCAGTCGGAGCCACTACCCTAAACGAAAAAGGAGTTGCTTTAAGGTCCGGACCGGGTGGATTTCCCCCATGTTGGTGCAACAAATTTTGAGGCATCAACAGGTACACAAAAAAAGTCTACATGAAACATAGTTGTAACATACCTCAAGTGTTTGTAGGTGTAGGTAGAAGTTGTCTAGATGGTCCTCCACTTTCATTTATTTTTTAGGATCATTCTTCATTAGTAGGTTCTCCAAGTGCCTCGACATTTTGTATAACACACCCAATAATGCAAATGGCCCCTGAGTCATCTAATCTGGATCTTGGTATGCCATGTATTCGTCGTTGTTTTCCCCTTATTCATCAGAATCTGATTGGTTTTCTTTTTATTCTTCTTCATTTCCTAACCCATGGAAAGTATCGTTTGAATGTAGCATGTTATCACCATCACCACCGTTGAAGGTTGGGGGTTGGTCTGGTTTTTCTGCGTTTTCTTCAGAATCTGCTTAGTAACTCTTTAAGGGTGCGAGAACCAAATCTTCAACTATTAAGACCACTGTCTTGGTGGGGGTGGATGGTTCTTCTTTGGAAAATATAGAAGATTATGTATTCTGGTTATCGATCCAATAGCTCTTGAAAATTTCCAAGTGATGGGGAAGATAGGCCGAATCTGGTCGTAAGAGATTTCACAAGCTTGTATAGTATCGGGCTAAGAAGAATTACCAACTTCAGGAATGTGCACAAGGGAGGTGCTGGGAATGTTACTGTCTTGACCAGAGGAAGTAAGATTGGGGTTGGTGAGGTTATGAGCCATACAAATATGGCTGTCCTCCTTCTAGCACTAGAAAAGTTGACAGTTCTGGACTCGTCGAAATTCAAGGGGTCTTACTAATATGTGGTCCCAATTAGACCTCACATTGTTTGGGTTAGGATCTCCATTGGAAATATGGCTCGATTTCTAATTATATTAAAGATATTACTTGGATCTAACTGTTATCAAGAGAGATGAGTGCAAATGTGCCTTCGAAAATCAAGGGGGTGTGCCTGGTGAGTGTTCGATCGTATGTGTGTTCAAGTTCTTTCAGTGCTCAGGGGAGAAAAAGTGAGCCTCTAAGAGAGATGTAGTAGTACCACCCTAGTAGAGACACACATAAAAAAGAAGGATCCGTATAAAATTAAGTGGAATAGTCCATAGAGATGCGACGATCATTGCAAAGAATGTAACAAGGAAGATCTGTCTAATATCTAGTGAAATAGTCCATGAGGATGCGACATCAATAATAATAATTACAACACATTCTCAATATTATAAGTACCAAAATAGCCGAAATATTTCAACTACTTTAGCAGAGATGAAAACAAACATGAATTACAAACATTCACATAATAGTCTTACAAATATCCATAATCCATGCATGAAGAACCTACTGGCCCATAGGGCTTCTTATATTAAGTAAAAGTTCCAAGACACATGTATACAATGAACACCACTAGCTCCAATAGTGGAGTGTTGGAGACACTCCTTTCTTCTCAAAAGAACTAGATTATCTCTCTAATGCCTTGCGAGAGGAGCCAAGGTGAAAAGTGCTTTGCTATTACAATGAGGGTGTATATATAACAATGAGGAAGTGATGCTTCACCTTCCTTATGAATTTTCATCTACCCTCATGACTGTTAGAATTCCTATGAATTTTCAACTTTACATGGCTCTTCATATTCCACACATGTCCTTTGGATTTCCACTTTACAATACATTTTCGAAACATTATTTACATCATTAACCACAATGGTGTGGCATGTGACAACTCATGACATGACATGACACTGCTGAAATAGACTGCTTGATGATGTGGTAAAATCAAGCCACTAATGCTATAGTGTGCTACAGGTCTCCTTGAGAAAGTTTTTCTTTTCACCTACGCATGGCTTGGTGAAAAGGAATCTTCATTTATCTCAAGTCTTGAATGGTGATCACAAAATGATGTCCCATTACTTTCTCTTGATTGATCAATAATTAACTACAAGAATGCCTTTTAGCATGTTTCAATCCTTCATATCCTTTTTCATCATCTTGCCATGGCATGATAAGGTACCTGTTTCTACAATTCACTCATGACGAGACGACATCAGTCTAAAAACCCCCTACTCTAAGATTGTGCATATTGATCCATTGACTGAGTTGGAACTGAATGGAAAATTAGGGAAGGGGTTCAATGATTGTTCAGTTGTGCAGTTCAAGAATTGAAGGGGAGACTTGAGCCTTGAGACTGTGCAATGCGCATTTAAGGCTAGGCTAAGGGAGAAAACTGCATAATTCTGGAGATCAGTGTGATAGGCTGAGGGGATGAGAACTTGGTGAGAACCTTGCAAAATTATAAAAGGCAAGGGAAATTGGGCTATCACATAATTGCGTAGCTCAAGGGACCAGGGGATGAGATTGAGGCTAGTGATTGTGAAATGCATAGTTAGGGTCAGGTTGGGAGAAGGAATTGTGATTTTCTGGGAGCCAAGGTTAGGGTTTGAGCAATGAAACTATGTAGTGCAGTAGTCCTGGGAGGAAGGAACTTCTCATTGCATAGTGCCAAGAGGCAAGGTCAAAACTAAAGGAATGAGACTGCGTAGTGTGCAGTTTAGGGAGGCTAGGTGAAGCTCAGTTTCTTGGTCGAGAATCTTTTCAGTAAATGGCTAAGTGCGGGATCAGTGAGATTGATGTGGACAGTGATAAGACTTTGACTGTAATCACACACTTAGAATACTTTACGAAACAAATGCATAGATCATCTAGGACACATGACAATGCATTTCTCTTTGTGCGACAACTTTTCGGCAACTTACGAGAAGTGTGGCATTTGAGATACACTTTGCAACAAAAGTGACGACACTTGTGTGACCATGCTTAAAACTTTGGAAATGAGTGTGACAGATGTTTACATGGGTAGAACAACTCATTTACAAAAACATGACCTATTGAAACCAGTAGAACATGCTTAAACACATGATGTGATAACTAATATGTGAAAAGATGACATTTTTCCTATATTGCAAAAAGGACCAAAACACTTCAAGAAACCACATGTAATGAGTTCCAATGTTTGCAATGAATATGTACAAGATGAAGGAAGGCTCTGACATTGAGTGTAGGCTAAAATTTTGGAGGGTGTTGTAGCAACGGAAATATAACCAATAGGATTCAATATGATGTTGTCAACCACGGGCGATGATTCAACATTTTTGGATTAAAAATGTAAAAATATGAAAAAAATAAAAAATAAAAAAACTACTTTTTCAACTCGTATTTTAAACTTATCTCCCTATGTTTTTACTCAAATTTCGAGTGGGAGCACTCATTAGATGTTGAATTTAATTTTTCATTCGAGGAGTACCCATGTTGCATACTTTCAGTGGACCCTAATACATGAAAAATGTGGAATACATAAAAACCATGATTGAATTCACATTTTTCATGTATTTCACATTTTTTGTGTAGTAGGGTCCATCAAAACTATGCAAAATGGGTAATTATTGAATGAAAAATTAAATTCCACATCCAATGAGTGTTCTCGCTCGAAATTTTAGTAAAATCATGGGGAGATAAGTTGAAAATATGAGTTGAAAATGTAGTTCTTTTTTCCCTCTAAAACGTATGAGGTAACCTAATCTTATTTTATTATTTCCACTATTATTTTGTAATATTCTTTAGGAGGCACACTTATACCTCAAAATTTCTCTAATGTCAAGATTCTACCACACTTCTAGTTCTAATAAGTAATGTGTACAACCAAGATCCTTCATCTCGAACTCAGATGTCAACTCCCTTCGACACTGAAGCAAGGCTTGACTGCTCCCTCTATCACAAAAGAAAATCTTCCTGCCACTGCTATTCCCTCTGTCACGAAAGTCCTTTTTATTTTGTTTGAAATAATCCATATAATAACAAGATCAACTATGACTCATCAGATATCCATCAATTCGAGAATGTTATGCCCAAGGTCTGTAAAAAGCCTTCTTTGGTCTGAAGCAAATTTCTTCTCATAACTCTCTCTCTCTCTCTCTTCCTGGGAGAATCCTCTTTCCACAAAATTTTCTTCCTTCTTCCATCTACTGCCAAATCCTTGGTAGGTCTTCATGATGTACTTGTAATCCTCACTAGGAGGTCATGGAAGAATGATTATAACCCAAAAAAATAAATAAAGACAATAGACTATCTAATAGTAAAACAACAACAATGATAATCAAGGAAGAGAGAAATAAGATACTTATCTTTTTAGGATTGCGAGGAATTTATCATGTCCTATTGATCCTTACCATCTTGTAGAAATCATCCATTTTCAAAAATATTCATCCTTTTCATCATCAGGTTGCTTTCCTTTCATAAGCTAGGGTTTCTTGTTTTAGCATAAGCATTGATATAGGAATAGATCTAGGATTTTGTTTAAAAATCCTAGGGCTCTCTTAAACATATCCTTAAAGACTTACCTAGAGTTTACAAACCCTAGGAGTACCAGATATTCAAGAAGATATCATAGCACAAACAACATCACTCTTCTTCTTAGCTCCCTTTGTTTCTAGAGCAACTTGAATAAAATCAAATTGATTATTTCTAAAAAATGCTACCATATACTGATTTGCACTAGAAATATCTAGAATCAAGCAATGGCTTCAACTACATGTTACAATAGTATAATGCAAGTCATCCTTTGAACCCTTAATCATACATGTTATTTCCATAGTAGTATAAGGTTTAGAGTTCGCCACTTCAAAACAATACTTCTGATGATGAACACAGGTACATACAAAGACTTCAAACAAAACGATCTTTCTAAGGTCTTTTAGGGGTTTTACAAAACCCTAAGTTTATCAACTCTTTCAGGAATGAGAGAGATTATTTATCATAGTTTCTGAGGGACTGTCCAAACAAGTGAAAGTCCTTCAATTTAGCTTCATACAGTTTCAAACTTATTATTACTAAATATTTCCATAGCAAAACATTGCTTTTTGCAACTAGGAAAGATATCCCTACATAGGTATTTAGGTCTTATCAATATTTTATATCTCCTAAGACATCATATTTGTCATGTATAAATTTTCTTGTTGTAGTTGATACAAATAGGGTAGTTCGTTCAAGTCATAAGAGAACAAGAATATGTCATGGAGTCCCATGCCTCTGCATATGAGATAAATTTGTTCACAAAGTGATGTTGTTAGTTAATAAATAAGTGTTTCATCTTCCTCTTTGTTGATTATAATCATGTCAACAAAACAAGATGTTGCAATGTCCTCTATAGAAGTCTTCTAAAAGAACTCATTCTATCACCCGAGGAAAATAAAAAACTTTCAACCGCTATGTGACACTTGGAATGATCTTGATTGAAATTTCAGAGGGAATCTTTTACCTGTTAGATTTCATACCCTTCAGAGAGAAGAAATACTGGAATTACTCACTGATACCTTACCTCTTCAAACAATGTTAGGTATCAAAAAAAATGTTTGACATAATTATTAATACAAACCTTTCAACCAGGTCTATATTTTGTACTGCAGCTCAACTGTCTAAACTCAAAATCTTGAATGATGGTAAATAAGCACCAATATCTTCTTCTAAGAAAGTTGAGATCTATTATTAATTAGAGTGTTATAAAAGAATTAAGAAATGGTGTGACTGACCTTACTATCAACTTTTTACTTCTTAATAGCTTCCCTAGGCCTCTTGGCCTCTGATCTTACCATATTGAGGCTTTTTGATCCCTTGAACTAGGGATGAGGTCATTTGGGCTTAATTTAGGGCTTTGGACCTTCCAAACCAAGTATCCAAACCTTCTCAAAATGAATGTGACATAAGAATAATTTGTCCTTTACAATATTAACTTCAGTTCTAAAAAGGTTCAACCTTCATAAGATGTTTTCGTCCTTCACAATGTGTCTTTCAAAATGTTTCCAACGATTTTTCAAGTAATTTTTATTGACATTCTGGTCATTGATGTAGTCAACTCCTAATGGATCTCAACCTTCTCAATGGAGCATGATTTTTTCCTATCAATTCTGAAAATGACTCAAACTTTACAAGAGAATTTTGGTCTCCATAACTGGTGAGGAACTTGAACTCTTCTTCAGTATAGACTTACTGGTAGTCCTCCATAGATCCGTCTTTAATTATGATAACATTCTACTTTTTTAACACAAGGAAACATATTCTACTAGCCTTCCAGGTTCATTTATAACATTTCAATGGAATTTTATAGCTTTTAACGAAACTAGGTCATAGACTGTCATTTGCACAATCCAGAATTCGTTCTTTGAGGCTTCTTTGGCCGCTACCTA
This sequence comes from Pinus taeda, assembly GCA_000404065.3. Taxonomy (NCBI): domain Eukaryota; kingdom Viridiplantae; phylum Streptophyta; class Pinopsida; order Pinales; family Pinaceae; genus Pinus; species Pinus taeda. The sequence continues at coordinate 37,345 of APFE031476783.1, forward strand.
GAATAGGTCTTGAGTCCTTTTTCGATCCACTATAACTAGAATTTAAGGCCTTCTCGACCTACATGTAGTAAGATTGAGGCATTTTCGACCTTTTGATTCAATAATTTGTCCTTCTTCTTTCTTGAACAATAGAAAAAACAATAAATTTAGATGGTCCCTTAAGGAGGGCTAATGTAATCCCTAGCTTTAGTTTTCTTGACTTTAAGGACTCTCTTTCACCATAGCCCAGACATCATGTTGATTTTTAGTGATTTCCTTAACTGCTAATTACTTTCGATGATTTTTAACTAATTCATCTTATACCACATTCATCATTAAGTAAATATACAAGAAAAATAATCAATAGTAAAATATTAATGACGATGAACACATGAAGAGACAACCAAACACATGAAATATAGAAATTACCTTGGGAAAGCACTAAACCAAGGAAAAATGCAGCAACCTCTTCTTAGAGAAATTTGTTCATTCAACAAGAGGTACAATCTAAATTTTTTTATTCAAATCAAATCAAATTGACCAATGGTCAAATAGAGATAAAATTCACCCTCCTGAAATTTTTCTCTCCTAAAATTTCAGCCTCTTGGCTCAGGGAATTCATCCTCCTTTCATGCCTAAGGATTTCTATATATTTGTTCTCTTACTCTGCCTCAAATTTCCTCGAAATTCTGCCTTGAAAGATGTCTTATGTGATGTGAAAATATTTCTTGAAAGGTAAGGATGAATGGATTATTTATAATGAATGGACGGGGTTGAATATGTGTGTCTTTTGGGATGAGCCGACCTAAACTCGTGGAGGATCCAACCTTACATTTGGAGGCAAAAATTCAATATTTGAAAATTCAAAATTCCCTCTTTTTGAAGGCGACATTAAAAGCATGTATTACATATGTTTGGAGGGCTACAGTATCAATTATGTAACCATAACACCAAAAATTAGCTAGGGAGGTATTCATAATGATTATCTACATGTTCTCTTGTTGAAACAATTTCTCTAGGAGAAGGTTCAATGAGCTAGCTATGTTGATGTATCTATCCACTACTCGTGGAAAGAATCATGAATCAACATAATGCTCAACAAGTCGTCACTTGGAGAAATTCACCAATTATCCAAGTCGTCACTTGGAACCTGGTCAACACTTGTGACCTATGGTGAAACCCTAGTCTATTACCATTCTTGCATCCCATCGCGATTACCTACAATGTCGTGATCACTTTAATCATAACATCGATTTATTCGGTAGTTCAACAGACGGTCGCCCCTCCAATGAGAAAAGGTAGAAATATTGGAACTTCTTTTCCATTTGGATCGGAGAATTTATGGGGGAAATTGGGTTTTTAAATTTCCAAGAACCACAAGATTATATAGCCAAAGGGGAATACGTTGTGCCTAGAATCATTCTGAGTGCTGCTAATGTGGCTACTAAGTTATTGATTTGGAAAGCTCCTACTTAACTCTCTTTCTTGATGCTAAAGGGACTCGCTCGCTTACTTGGGGATAACTCTAGGCCTTGATGCTCTCTCAATCATTTTCCCTAGCAACATTTTGTGGCCCCTAGTCAATACTTAGGGATAATGCCTTCCCCTTGATGTAACAACATAAAAACTCCTTCTAACCAAAGAAAACATTCTCAATAACTCCAACTTGTCCATAGAGTATTCAAACTTCTCAACCTTTTCCATGAAGTATACAAACTTCTAAAGCTTGTCCTTGAAGTATACAAACTTGTCAAGCTTGTCCTTGAAGTATACTAACTTCTTAAGCTTGTCCTTGAAGTGTACAAACTTCTTTCTGGGACAAATGCTTTGTGATAATGTCAACAACCTGCTTGATTATAGAAATGAATTAGAGCCTCACGGTTCCATTCTTTACCATGTATTAATAAATGATCTCAATGTGCTTCTACTTGTCATCATGGTCGTCTCTTGCACCTGATCAAAAAATCCCGCGAGCAGTTACTGAAGCCACACTGCTTCACAACTTTCCAAACTAGCTGCAATATATTCAGATTCTACAGCCATGAGTGTGACAGACGTTTGTTTCCTACCCAAGAAAAATCCAAGTTGAATCATCATCCTGATGTTCTCTTCTTGTCTTCAACACTCTCTACCCAATATGAATCTATATATCCTTGCAACTGCTTCCTTCACTGGAACCATCACCACAATTTCTTATCACTGAAGTAGATTTTGCTATAGCAATCTGGCTGCTCGCTCTGTCACTTAGTTTCTCCATATTAGCTATCATGGAAGTGGCCATGAACTGGCTATCCATCATCCCAAACCTATGAAGGATTGTGATAATATGCTTACCCCGTTTCCACACTTCTAGTTCTAAGAAGTAATGTATCCAACCAAGATCCTTCATCTTGAACTCATATGTCAACTCCCTTTGACATTGAAGCATGGATTGAAGGCTCCCTCTACCACAGAAAAAAATCATTCTGCCACTGCTACTCCCTCCGTCATGTTAGTATTTTTTCTTCTATTTGAAATAAGCCATATAATAACAAGATCAACTAGGACTCATCAAATTTCCATCACTCCGAGAATGTTATGCTTGAGGTATGTACAAAGCCTTCTTTGGTCTGGAGAAAATTTCTTCTCATATATTTCTCTCCCTCTTCCTAGGAGAATCCTCTTTCCACAAACTTTTCTTCCTTCTTGCATCTGCTACCAAATCCTTAGCATGTCTTCAAGATGTGCCTGCAATCCTCACTAGGAGGTCATGGAAGAATGATTATAACCCCACAAAAAGAAATAAAGATAAGAGGATATCTAATAGTAAACAATAACAATGACAATCAAGGAAGAGAGATATAAGACACTTATCTTTTGAGGATTGAGGGAAATTTTTCTATTGATCCTTTTCATCTTGCAGAAATAATTCATATGCAAAAATCTTGATGCTTTTCATCATTAGCCTGCTTTCCTTTCATAAGCTAGGGTTTCTTCTTTTAGAAGAAGCATTTATTTAGGACTAGCTATAAGGTTTTGTTTACAAACCCTAGGGTTCACTTAATCATATCCTTCAAGACTTACCTTTGGTTTTACAAACCCTAGGAATACCATATCTTCAAGAAGGTATCATAGCACAAATAACATGACTCTTCTTCTTATCTCCCTTTTTTCTAGAGAAATTTGAATAAAATCAAATTGATTATTTCTCAAAAAATCTACCATATATTGATTTGTGCTACCAATAGCTAGAATCAAGAAATGGATTCAACAACATGTTATAATAGTACAAGGCAAGTCATCCTTTGAACCCTTAATCATACAAGAAATTTCCATAGTAGTATAAGGTATTAGAGTCCGCAACTTCAAAACAATACTTCTGATGATGAACACAACTTCGTACAAAGGCTTTAAACCAAATGATCTTTCTCAGGTCTTCTACGGTTTTACAAAACCCTAAGTTTATCAGCTCTTTCAAGAAGGAGAGATCCTCTTACCACAATTTCTAAGAGATTGTCCAAACAAGTGAAAGTCCTTCAATTCAGCTTCATACAATCTGAAACTTAGTCTTACTAAATATTTCCATAGTAAAACACTACTTTTTACAACCAGAAAAGATATCCGTACATAGGTATTTAAGTCTTATCAATATTTCATATCTCCTAAGACATCATATTTGTCATGTACACATTTTTGTTTTTGTAATTGATATAGATAGGGTGGTTCATTCAAGTCATAAGAGAACAAGACTATGTCATGGAGTCCCACGCCTCTGCATATGAGATAAACTTGTTAACAAAGTGATGTTGTTAGTTAATCAATAAGTTCTTCATCTTCCTCTTTGTTTATTATAATTGTGTCAACAAAACAATATGTTTCTATGTCTTTGTCAGGCCAGGCAGTAACTCCTCAAGGCAAAACTGATTCATGTTTATTCCTTCAGGTAAGTCTTCATTAAATACATGAGGGAGAGACTGTTCAATTCATCTCTCGATGACTATTCATATTATTTATTTATCTATTTCCATTATATTCACCCAATCATGAGGATTAGGTGTCAACATTCCCCCCCTTAATCTGAAGGGATGTTGGTGAGTCCAAGCATCATTCTGAATCATTCAAGCTTTTCTCTTCCAAGCACTTTGGTGAAGATTTCTGCAGTTTTCTCATTTGTGGAACAATGACGGAGATGGATTTTTTTGGCCTCAACACGATGTCAAATAAGATGATATTTAGTATTAATGTGCTTTGTTCGATCATGGAACTTTGGGTTCTTTGCCAACTTTATTGCAAAGGTATTGTCAATCATGAGTGGAGTTGATTGTACTTGTTTTACCTGCAAATCTTCAAGAATTTTCCTGAGCCACACAATTTCTTTTGTTGCTTCAGCTACTGCCACGTATTATGCTTCTATTGTGGAATCTGCTGGAACTGATTGTTTGCGTGATCTCCAGGAGACGACTCATGATCCAAGACTCATAGCATATCCTGAAGGAGATACCCCAATTTATTTGTCTCCATCAAAGTCTGAATGAGAGTATCCAATCAAGCTGAAGTCGTCCACCTGTGTATACTTGATTCCAAAGTCTTGAATTCCCTTCAAGTACCTTAGAACGCTTTTTGTAGTATACCAATGTCCCTCACAAGGCTTTTGCATAAACCTGGAGAGGATTCCGATAGCAAATGAAATGTCTGGTCTGGTAGTAGTTAGGTAGTTGAGACTTCCTACAAGATGTCTATACTTAGTTGCATCCTCAAATTCTTTTCCTTCAATAGATGTGAGCTTTAAGTTTTGTTCCATTGCAGTAGTAAGAGGATTTCACTCTGTCATGCCAAACCTGTTCAAAAGATCTCCAATGTGTTTCTTTTGAGAAAGAAATATGGACTTCGGATGTTGGGTTACTTCAATGCCAAGATAGTAATGAACATAGTCCAAATCAGTCATTTCAAAACTTTTCTCCAATTCCTTCTTTATGGATGCAATGTAGCTTTCATTGTTCCCTGTCATCAAAAGATCATCTACATATACCACAAGATATACAACTGTTTTGCCAACTTTCTTGACAAATAAAGTTGCATCATCAAGATCGTAATGTTTGAAATTGAGTTTCAGAAGATGCTTAGTTAGTTTTTCATACTAGGCTCACGGTGCTTGTTTGAGGCCATACAAGGATTTCACAAGTTTGCATACTTTATGTTCATGTCCTTTCACAGTAAATCCTTCAGGTTGGGACATAAAAACATTATCTTTTATATCTCCATTCAAGAAAGCAGTTTTTACATTCATTTGATGGACTTTCCAACCGTTCTGAGCTACTAGTGCACACTGCAAAGAGTGTCCAGATGGTAGCCCATTTTGTTGTGGGGGCAAAAGTCTCCTCATAATCGACCCCTTCCTCCTCTGCAAAACCGTTTTCCACAAGCCTAGCTTTGTGCTTGTCAAGCGAGCCATCAACTTTATACTTGTTCTTGTAGACCCACTTGCAGCGAATTGGTTTGTTTCCTAATGGAGGATCAACCAGCTTCCAAGTGTCATTCCTTATCAGTGCATCATACCCCTTTTGCATCGTTTCTTTCCATTCATCATGAGAAGCAGCTTCTTTGAAGGAAGTTGGTTCGAAATTTGTAGACAAATTAAATTCACAATCATAAGAAACATCCATATCAACAGGTGAATTAGAGTCATCTACATCACCTCCATTTTGCCGGTTTGAATTTCTAGTTCTTGTCTTTCCAACCTCATCAGGATGAACACTTTCCAGTGTCTTTGTCAGCCACTTTGGGGGACCTTTCTCAGATGGTCCAGGCTACTTCGTTGATTGAGTTGGGACTGAATCAAGATTGAGTCTCCCAATTCTATCAGTCACATCACTTAAAATATCATCCGTTTTTGGAGTTTCATGCGGGGGAGAGAGTTCTTCAGAAGAAGATTCCACATGTTGATCTAGTATAGGAATCCCCCCCTTCAAGATGTGGAATTTGATTATCAAAGTCTTGAAATGATTTTGCATTTGCGAATCTATCCAGGCGATCCAGTTGCCGCTCAACAACATTGTCAGTTTTGGATGTTTCAAGAAAGATTACATCTCTAGATACAACAAACTTTTTATTGACTTCATCATAGAGACGGTATGCTTTGGAGGTGTTTGAATACCCGAGGAAGATACACTTACGACTTCTAGCACCAAGTTTGTTTCTATGTACCTTTGGTATCAAAGCATAACAGGTGGAACCAAAGATCCTGAGATGTTTTACCGAAGGAACATGTCCATACCACAACTCATAAGGAGTCCTGTTTCTTATAGCATTAGATGGACATCTATTCTTTATATACGCAGCACATAGAACAGCATCAGCCCAAAACATTATCTTTACATTTTTGAAGAAAAGCATAGATCGTACCATATTCAAGATTGTTTTATTCATTCTTTTAGCTACACCATTCTGTTGGGGATTATAAGGCACAGTTGTTTGATGTTTGATCCCATGTTGGTGAAGATAGTTTTCAAATCCATTTGATGTATATTCGTTTCAATTATCAGTGCGAATAGAACCAATATGAGATTGTGCATCATTTTCAATCCATTTATGAAAATTCTTGAATGTTTGGAAAGCATCAGATTTGTTCTTCAATAAATAAACCCAACACATTCTGGTGTAGTCATAACGTCATGATATATTTATTTCCATTTACAGAAGAAACAGGCATTGGACCACATAAATCTGAATGAATGAGTTCAAGTTTCCTATGTGCTCTTGAATGTGAATCATGAAAAGGCTATTTGCTATGCTTTTTTCCTAGAATGCAAGCATCACATTGCTTAAGTTTTCTAGGAATTGTAGGCAAACCAGCAACACCATTTTTCTTCAATAAGCGGAGACTGTCATAGTTCAAATGTTCAAATCTAGCATGCCATAATAAACTTGATGGAAGTGTACCTTCTTCATGATGAGAAATATATGAGAAATGTTGTGCATAAGCAGATGTTCCTTGCAGTTTGAGAAGTCTTTCTTCTTCTATTCCCCTCATGACAAGTGAGTGATCAGATGATTTTCTCACCTCAAGCTTGCCATCAAACATATGAATGGAGTGACCTTGCTGGCGGATGTGGACCAAGGACAGCAAGTTTCTTTTGAGTTGTGGGAGATATAAAACATGATCAAGAAGAAAGTCTGAGAGACCAGGCAGTTTAAGCCTGATTGTGCCAAGCCCTGATGGCTTGATTTTTGACCGATCTGCAAAGTATACTACTCCATCAACATTGTCAGTGAAATCTTCAAAAAAGTCTTTTCTATGAGTCATGTGACAGGTTGCTCCTGAATCAAGCAGCCAATCATTTTTCCAGGAAGCAAGTGAAGTGTTAAACAAACTTCATTTACTCCAATGTTACATTGTGCCTCAATATAGTGAGCGGATTCAGGTGCTTTACCTTTGTCTATATCATCAGTTTTACCTTTTTGTTGGTTTCTTCTCTGCTCAATTTTGTCCCATGGTAGCTTGCATGTAGAGGCATCATGTGATCCATTTCTTTTGCAGCGAATACAATGTAAATCTTCCTTTTCTCCT
>APFE031476784.1:0-15335 GCA_000404065.3 Pinus taeda
GAGGATGCACTATATTTTTGGAAACACCCAAATGAAAACCGATAATTTCTATAGGCGAAACTGCAAATTGTTAAGCCAAGATAAAAATTATGTCAAGTACCAAAGTAGAAGTCCAAAGAGTACCTCCATTCATGTAAGCTAAGGAAATGTGCATTCCACTGGAACAAGAAAGGTAAATCTTAGAAACCCAAGGTCAACCCCATGAAAAAAAAAAAACACGTAGAAGCAAAAGTATAGAAACTAGTCAAACTTAGGTGGAAGGGGTAAAATAAGGGGAAGAAAGAAATACAACGAGAGTACAAGCTAGAGTAGGGTACCAACTAACACATTTCGCAAATTTAAAGAATCGATGCGGATAGAAATTCACAATTTCTACTTGAATATGTGGTGCGATGGTTTTGGTGAGTGCCAAGTGCTGGAACATTATCTCTCTAGGTGGTAGGGAAGTGGATATCATCTATAATACATCACAATTGCAAAGAATCCCTTCATCCCTATAATAGTTCTCTACAACGTGACAAGGACGAAATAGAGAGAAAGGAGATTCAGGAAAACAAATTTATGGTTAGATGGAAACCCCGAAAATGACCTTGACCTTTTGATGCAAACTAGGCCACCCTCACTGTTGATCAGAACCATGAGTGGGCGAATGTGAACACCATGCGAATTCTAGTGATGGAGCTAGTCAAAAATCACCACGTGTGCCATAATATTGTTACAAATACAATTAAAAAAGTAAATGACTTAAGATATAACATTATTTCTTTCATATTCAAATGAGTTCTAGGTAGGATGAAGTTAAATAGGTGATTGACCAATACATTATACAACAATACAATTCAAAATAACCCATAAGACAAATAAAAAATCATTTTAATAAATTTTTCATTTAGTTAGTCATTAGGCCATGGAAACGCATGATCATGATACCACATATGGATTTCTTTCCACCAGTCACAGACCATAAAGGAATTAATACACCACCGTTTCCATTTCACAAACTATTCTATGTGATAGGTATAGGTCGAATTAAAAGAAACAAACAAAAAAAGATTGTGGAGAATGGGGACATCACAATATTAGGGTGAATGGTTTAGTATGGTTGAAGCAATGAAAGACAAAGGCCTGGTATGGGATTCAAATCTCAAGGAAAATAAGCTATTTGATTGAGCACTTGGGAAGGAAGTTGCACATGCCTCTATTTTGATTAGATTGTTTGATTGTATTACATTTACATTAAGATGTATTTGTGGCTCAAATTCATCTATAGTTAGATCAGATAACATATCACATCTGTTTTCATATATGCTCTTCTTCCATATGTGCTAAGGACTTATGGTGTTTCCTTTACAACATCTAGTGCAAATGCTAGTTCTAAATCTCTCATTAGTCGATTTTAAGGAACAAAATTATTTTTATAAATATTACTAAATTTATTGTAAAGAACTACTTTATTGTATTATTAAAAGCTCCACATGGTATGTACTCAGTATGAAGTATAACTTTGATTTTAAAGCATCTTAGTTTTTGTTTTTATATCATTCATCCAAAATATAAAATATTTTATTAAAACATATAAAACAAATAATAAAATGAAAAGAAAGCAAAAGGGTGTGAGATTAATTAATATGGTGAAGGAATTAATGAAATGGATACAAGAGTTTCAGGGAAAATGTATTAGCTTTTAGCTACTTATGTGGCAACTTAATGATAATTCATTGTAATGATTTTATAACAATGGTTAAGTGATGGAATCCCTTATAAGCCATTGAGTGAGGGGAGAAAACTCTCACGAGCATTTAGTAAATGGATTAAATGTTTGCTGGTTTTCACCCTACGAGGTTTCCAACGTATATTGGTGTCCAATGGTGTGATTGCCTTCTGTGTCAGTTGATGATGATGAATCCTTGATGTTGATGGTTCCTTATTTGATATCCTAAACATAATGTCCAAGTATGAGATTAATTAATATGGTGAAGGAATTAAAGAAATGGATGCAAGGATTCATGAGACAGTTTATGTTATTACACTACCACAATGGTGGTTAATGGTTATACAACTTACTGTCTTCTATTGCAATTTACTTAATGTACTAATGAATATTATATCTAATGGATAATGAGGAATTTTGGAGTTGTGAATTTGATAATTACTTGTGGGTAATTTGTATAAAAATTCTCTAACTCCCTACTTTTGCATGTGAGGTTACCAGGGATCATTACAGTTGGTGCCCTGCCATGGCAACAACATAATTGGGTTTGTTTCTCACTATGAGGAATTGGAACAAAACAATGAATTTCTATATTTCCTTAGAAGCAAGTATGAAACTACTACCGTAATCTCGGAAAGGAATAGTGGGAAATGAGGAGAATATATCTTAAAGTGAATGGGAGAGGATGCACTATATTTTTGGAAACACCAAAATGAAAACCGATAATTTATATAGGCGAAGCTCCAAATTGTTAAGCCAAGGTAAAAAATATGTTAAGTACCAAAGTAGAAGTGTAAAGAGTACCTCCATTCATTTAAGCTAAGGAAGCCTGCAGTCCACTGGAACAAGAAAGGTAAATCTCAGACACCCAAGGTGAACCCCATAAAAAAAAAAACACGTAGAAGCAAAAGCAGAGAAACTAGTCAAACCAAGGTGGAAGGGGTAAAATAAGGGGAAGAAAGAAATACAACGAGAGTACTAGCTAGAGTAGGGTACCAACTAACACATTTCGCAAATTTAAAGAATCGATGTGGATAGAAATTCACAATTTCTACTTTAATATGTGGTGCGATGGTTTTGGTGAGTGCCAAGTGCTGGAAAATTATCTCTCTAGGTGGTAGGGAAGTGGATATCATCTGTAATACATCACAATTGCAAAGAATCCCTTCTTCCATATAATAGTGCTCTATAATTTGACAAGGACGGAATAGAGAGAAAGGAGCTTCAGGAAAACAAATTTACGGTTAGATGGAAACCCTGAAAATGACCTTCACCTTTCGATGCAAACTAGGCCACCCTCACTGTTGATCAGAACCATGAGTGGGTGAATGTGAACACCATGCGAATTCCACTGATGGAGCTAGTCAAAAATCACCACGTGTGCCATAATACTGTTATAAATACAATTTAAAAAGTAAATGACTTAAGATATAACATTAGTTCTTTCATATTCAAATGAGTTCTAGGTAGGATGAAGTTAAATAGGTGAATGACCAATACATTATACAACAATACAATTCAAAATAACCCATAACACAAATAAAAAATCATTGTAATAAATTTGTCATTTAGTTAGTCATTAGGCCATGGAAACGCATGATCGTGATACCACATATGGATTTCTTTCCACTAGACACAGACCATAAAGGAATTAATACACCACCATTTCCATTTCACAAACTATTCTTTGTAATAGGTATAGGTCAAATTAAAAGAAAGAAAAAAAAAAAGATTGTGGAGAATGGGGACGTCACAATATTAGGGTCAATGGTTTAGTATGGTTGAAGCAATGAAAGACAAAGGCCTGTTCTGGGATTCAACTCTCAAGGAAAATAAGCTATTCGATTGAGCACTTGGTAAGGAAGTTGCCCATGCCTCTATGTTGAGTAGATTGTTTGATTGTATTACATTTACATTAAGATGTATTTGTGCCTCAAATTCGTCTATAGTTAGATCAGATAACATATCACATCTATTTTCATATATGCTCTTCTTCCATATGTGCTAAGGACTTATGGTGTTTCCTTTACAACATCTAGTGCAAATGCTAGTTTTAAATCTCCCATTAGTCGATTTTAAGGAACAAAATTATTTTTATAAATATTACTAAATTTATTGTAAAGAATTATTTTATTGTATTATTAAAAGATCCACATGATATGTACTTAGTATGAAGTATAACTTTGATTTTAAAGCATCTTAGTTTTTCTTTTTATATCATTCATCCAAAATATAAAATATTTTATTAAAACATATAAAACAAGTAATAAAATGAAAAGAAAGGAAAAGGGTGTGAAAACGAAATGAATCTTATAAAATATAAAAAAAAAAATCAAGAAAATATAATTGACAATCATAAATATTTTGAAAATTTTTGAGTTCCAATAATAAATAGATAAATAAACTTAAATAAATTTATATGTTTGAGTATATACTTTTTGCTTTTCTTAAGATCAGGTGACCCATAGGACCAATGTTGAATGACCATTAAAACTTGTAACTTTATATGGTAATCTTACATGTCGTATTGTAAAATTTATCTTTTAGATGCCACCCAAGAGATTTTTTAATGAAGATGATGATGACTAGGATCATGAAAATGTTAGAGTTCCAAAAAAATGTACTTAAAATTGTAATTGGTTGAGTCGTAAAGTTTATCCTTCCCTTATTATTAAAAGGTTTTTTTGAACTGGTAAGTTGAGGTAGTAATCTTATGTACTCTGATGTAAAATATAGATGCCGTAATGTAATGTCTTGTTAAATATTTGACTCCATCAAATTAGATTAAAAAAAAATGGAAAAAAGTAAAAAAAATTAATAATTGTAATTACCAATAAAACATTTTGACTCTTTCGAATTAGATAAAAATAAAACAAAACAAAATAAAATAAAATAAACATAAAATTAATAATGTACGAATCTTATTGGTTGAGTTGTAAAGTTTATCTTTGGGTTATTACTAAAAGGTTTTTTCAAACTTGTAAGTTGACCTAGTAATCCTATCTACTGTGGTGTAAAATATAAAATATTGATGCCGTAATGTAATGTCTTGTTAAATATTTTGACTCCATCAAATTAGATTAAAAACTAAAAAGTAAAAAGGTAAAAATAAATAATAATTGTAATTACCAATAAAACATTTTGACTCTTTGTAATTAGATAAAAATAAAACAAAACAAAATAATAAATAAAATAAAAAACATAAAATTAATAATGTACTACATTTATTGGTTGAGTTGTAAAGTTAATCTTTGGGTTATTACTAAAAGGTTTTTCAAACTTGTAAGTTGACGTAGTAATCCTATCTACTATGGTGTAAAATACAGATACTGTAATGTAATGTCTTGTTAAATATTTTGACTCCATCAAATTACATAAAAAAACCCAAAAAAATTAATTTAATATTAATTAACAATAAAACATTTTGATTTTTTCAAATTATATAAAATAAATAAACAAAACAAAAAAAATAAATTTAATAATTATAACCATAGTTAAATTAGTCAAAAGCCATTTTAACCCTAAATTTCGAATCAAACATTTTAATATAAAAACAAGTTTTAAAGTAAAAAAAATTAATCCCCTAAAAATTTGGTAAGGAAAATTTAAGATAAATATAATTTTGTTTATTTATATATCAGTCAACAACTTTTTAACCTATAATTATGAAAATGATGATAAAACCCTTGAAAATATTAGAATTCTAATTAAAAATCGTTGAAAGCGGTAAATCTACCTAATCCAACTTCTCTACTACCCTGTAAAACTTATCCTCTCTCATAATGGTGAAACTTATTTTCAGTATTATAAATAAGAATAATGGATGGTTATTTTTCAAGTAACGAGGAACGTATTTCTTCATTTCTTCCATGACCTTTCATCATCAGTTTGATTCTTGAATGCGTTCTTGCACATCTCCTGTATTGCTTCCAGCCCTGCAGCCGCAATGATTCCAATCGGATGGGCAACAGGGTTGGTAAAATGCTCGCAATAATCTCTCGATTATCTGGAGTTAGACGGCAGGCAGACTAGCGACCAGAAAATTTAGAGAATATATCTGGGTGGCCCTCCTTCAAACCCAGGATACGCAGTTGCAAAATATAGACGTGACCACGCTGAGAATCCTATTATATTTTTCCACAGGCTTTCTTGAACTTCATGATCAGTACTGTCGGCATTGATGACGGATACGGATCGGAGGTTCAAGAAAGCCATGGAAAAGTATAGAGGGATTCCTTAATATTGCTTTAGATATGGACACCGTCTGTGGTTACCCAGGTCTAGAATTTCACAGTATTCAAGGCTCATCATGCTCACAGATGATGAAATATAGGCTCAGGCTACTGGTTTGTTATTTCTTATCTTAAATATTATTTCATTCTTTGTATTGTTACAGATGAAATACAGAAGTACTCACGCCGAGAACCCTGTTATATTTTTCCACGGCTTTCATGATCAGTACTGTCGGCATTGATGGCGGATCTGGATGGGAGGTTCAAGAAAGCCATGGCAAAAGATAGAGGGATTCAATAATATTTCTTCAGTTATGAACCCCTTTTGTAGTTACCCAGGTACACAATTGCACCGTATTCAAGAATACGCTCACCGATGAAATATAGGCTCCAGTTACTGGTTATTTCTTATTTTAAAGAATCTTCGACTCTTTGTATTGCTCCTTTGTCATGTTGCGGCATAGATCTATAATAACATGTGCTTTCTTTATTAACCATCTAGGCGGATTGATGAAATATCAGGTGCAAACTTGTGGTCAGTTAAAAAATACTTGTTAACGCAGATGCATCATAGGTTTTTCTGTCACTCCGAGGATCTGGATTTTATGATGACCCCTAGGCCGTATGAGCACCTGCAATTAGGTTGCTTAGAATGCCTATCTCAACTAAGTCATATATTTGTATCATTAAAAGATGAAAGAGAGAGTGCGTAAGAACTTGTGGGTTGAGTTCTTTTTCACAAATTTCTTGTCTCTGGTATTATCTTTCTTGTTGGCAACAATGTCTCTGTATTATCTTATCTTTCTTGTTTTCTTATCTTTCATTTTTCTATGAGAACGCTTATCATAGGTTTTCTTTGGAAGTTTGATTTCATAGTTCCATAATTTGATTTATTGCTGGTTTCATGTTTGAAGCTTTATATCTGAATATCATATGTGAAGCTGAGCATTTTAAATGGTTGATAGGGTTGCATAAATTGAGTCACGGATGCTTTGCAGTAAGTTTTGCATAAAAATAATAACCGCTATATCTTATTCATATCTCATATGAATCCAAGGCAGAAAACAAGATCAGGTTGAATGTATATCTATGGTAAAATTGGATTGCTTATTCTCAGATTGGTGAATCCTACCATTTCGGTTGATTGTGATCAAGAAGCGAAGAAGCAAAGGCTATGTCAAGCCTTAAACAAATTGATGCAGAATTTGATCTTTGTGCTACACGTGTCTGTCAAACAACAATTTTAGGTGTAGCACTGGTGACCAGTCTTGGCCTGCCTACCTTAGACTCAAAGTCTCAGTTCAGGGTTGCATTTGGTAGAGCAATTGAAACAACGCCGTTCCTGTGATGGAAGCCGCCATGGATGCCAATATTTGTAAGATTGTCTTTCTACAGCAATGGAATGTGGATTTCAATGAAGAGATTTAATTGATGGTTGCATTCCACGCTTAGAAATATTTTGTGCAGAAAGAGGTGGCATGGTAACCGCCCTTGACATATGATAACCATGCCCATTGCCAGAGAAATGTTGTAAATTTTATGGCTCCAAAGAGCTCCCCGAATCAACAGAGGAATGTTGTGAAAAATCACTTGTTCTAGCGTTGAAAACGTTTGCATTGAAATTTGGCTATGGGACAAATCAATTAGAAATAAATCTCTACTTAGATTCACTGTTGTGATTTAAAGCTAATGAATCATTCATGCTTTATAGTGGATATCTTGTATGAGAATGATCAAGTTTGTTCGTTAAATGTAGACCTGAAAGAGTGAACTTCATTGCAAATTCTCTCCCCAATAGAGCTACATTATTTTTCCAGCACAAAGGTAAATTCCAAGAATCATTCATGCTTTATAGTGGATATCTTGCATGAGAATGATCAAGTTTGTTCCTTAAATGTAAACTTGAAAGAGTGAACTTCATTGCAAATTCTCTCCCCAATAGAGCTACATTATTTTTCCAGCACAAATATAAATTCCAAGAAATCCCTGAATGTGTAGAAGTAGAAGGGTGTCTAACTAGACAATGTGTTTGTAGACTACACAAATATCTCTCTCCTTCTGGGATCTCTCTTTCTCTATCCATACTCTTTTAACCTCCCTCATCTCTTCTCTCTATCCTCCCTCCTCTCCCTCTCACCTTATACCCATCTCTATCTTCATTCCTCTATATTCTCCGGATCTCACTCTATGTCATCCATCCCTCTGCACCCTCTACGTCTATCTCTATCTCCTTCTCTCCCCCGCCCTCATTATGGCTCTTCCCTTCTGGCCCATCACTCTCTCTCTCTCCTTCTCCCTTTCTCCTTATGTCCACCTTTCATTCTTTTTTCGTTCTCTATTTCTCTCTTCTTCCACTCCCTCCCACCCACTATCACTCATTTCGTAATCTTCGTACCATTTGTACCATCCTTCTCTCCTTCATTGATTCATATATCGTTGTCTATTTCTATTGGTCGATTACTCTCCATTTGTGTATTTCCATTATCATATTCATGTGTTTCTCTTTATCTCTTCTTCCATCTATCTATCTATATCCCTCCTTCACAACCCTCATCTCTTTCGGTCATTCCTTCAATCTCACTATATGACTCTCAATATCCCTCTCTCCATGTATCATCCCCCTGGATCGCTCCTCTCATAAACTGCAGGCCGACTATCTTCTTCAAAGCCAAGAGGGGCATCAGGCAGGGATGCCCGCTGTCTCCCTACCTTTATATCATCTTGGCCGAGGCCTTAAGCAGAAAACTCGAAGCGGAAAGATTGATAGGATCCATTCCGGGTCTTAAATCCTCCAACAGAACAAGCTCTCTAAATCATGCTTTATTTGCAGATGATTCGATCCTTCTGGGGGGCGCCTCAACCAGAATTGCAAAAGCCTTCGACAAAGTCATAAAGAACTACTGTAAAGTCTCAGGGGCTCTAGTAAACGTAAACAAAAGTGAAGTTTACAGTTGGAACACAGATCAACAGGCCCTCTCCGCCATAGCCAACACTCTTGGCTTCAAAGGGCACTCTCACTCGGAGAAAATTAAATATCTCGGGCTGCCCATAATCTTAGGAGTCAATAAGAGATCGCTCTGGACAGACATTATCTGCAAGTTCAAAGCCAAGATCTCGAAATGGGGAGGCCACTGGTTGACTAAAGGAGGTAAGGTCATCTTAATCAAATCGCAGCTCTCTTCTTTAATAATCTACCAAGCTGCATTTTTACTCGCTCCCAGAAACATCATGGATCAAATCTCCACGCTGCTTCGAAATTTCCTCTGGCAAGGCGGCAGGGGCAACGATAAGAAACTCCATCTTGTCAATTGGGAAACAGTCAAGAAACCCATCGATGAAGGAGGTTTGAACATACGAGATCCTTCCCTGGCCAATCTCGCTTTAGGAAGCAAGATACTGTGGAAAATATTCAAAGAACCAACTCATCCTGTAAGTCTTACTCTGCGAGCAAAATACACAAACTCCATCGATTTGAGAAACCTCCACCTCGACGACACAGTCAATTGCAGTGGAAGCTCTTCCTGAAAAGCAATAAAATCTTCAAACGATTCATCTATAGAATCCCACGGAATGGCAAGGGAACCAGGCTCTGGAAGGACAGGATAATGGGGCGAAATGCTCTAATCCACAATGAAGAAATCGCAGGTATAAGAGACTGGTTAACAGCAGCAGGGAAGACAAGGTTGAGCGACATATCAAATTGGGATCTGAGTGGCGATTGGGTTGGTTGGGCAATCCCTGCTCCTCCAGACCATCTCCAACAGCAAAAATTAATCTTCATGAACCTGCTCATCGACGCCGCCCCGATCCATAGATCGATGCAAGACCATTGGGGTTGGGGACGCTCTGGCGAATACACAGCTGCGGAAGGATATAAAGCTTATCAGACAACGAGGAACAGCAACCATAGCCCGGCGTTGTGGAAGAGCATTTGGGATCCTACAGCTCTCCCGAAAGTCAATTTCTTTGCCTGGACTCTGATTCACAATAAGATTCTAACAGGTGACAACCTAAGCAAAGAAGCTTCGCTGGCCCTCACTGGTGCGCCCTCTGCAGATGCAACGCTGAGACATCTCAACACCTTTTCATTGACTTTCAGTTTGCAAAGGATGTCTGGGGATTTTCGCTCCAAGACCTTCACATATCCTCCCCTACCCAGATCTCAATACCAGACCTCTTCGCTGAATGGAACCACCGGTACCCTCGGCACATCCCTCAGAAGTCGATCTGGCATAAAATCTGGAACGCGCTGCCCAAATTCGTCTGTTGGAAGATCTGGTTGGCCCGCAACCAAAAGGTATTCACGGATCACCATCTATCGCCCCTGCAAGTAGCAGCCAAGGCCAGATCTCTGTTGATCGAATCAGTGCAGCATCAGTATGTTAAAGAGGATCCTTTTCTCCAGCAGGCAGAAAAATGATGGATTGGTAAGTTTGATCTGCAACTCAGGAATATCCTCCCTTCCCCCAAGCTAGAGCTCCCTGCCTAGAAGATGAGAGATGCAGATGAATCCTTTCAGGCTTGGTGGAGAGCTCAAAATCTGTGTTCAATATTCTTTGACGGGGCTTCTAAAGGAAATCGCGGTCCCTCGGGTGCTGGCGGCATCATCTACTCTCCTGAAGGGCGATCCAAAGACTCTTTCTTCTGGGGCCTCGGTGTGAAGACTAACAACCAAGCTGAACTGCTCAGCCTTGTCAAAGCCTGTCAAATCGCCAGAGAAAAAGGAGTCAAGGACATCCAGATTTTTGGAGACTCGGAGATCCTCATAAAAAAGCTGATCGACGGAGAGCTCTTCAGAAATGCCGACCTCAACAGAACTGTGGAAAGACTGAAAAGAGTCCTCGCATTCTTTGCATCATACAAAATCTTCCATATTCTCAGAACTTCAAACAGCGAAGCGGACTTGATGGCAAACAGAGGGAGCGTCCTAGACAGAGGTTGGTTGTTCATTAATGAGGTCAGATCTATAGAATCACCTCCATAACGGTTCAGTATTAGTTGCT
Organism: Pinus taeda; assembly: GCA_000404065.3. Taxonomy (NCBI): domain Eukaryota; kingdom Viridiplantae; phylum Streptophyta; class Pinopsida; order Pinales; family Pinaceae; genus Pinus; species Pinus taeda. The sequence goes on from APFE031476784.1 coordinate 10,947, forward strand.
GCTCTAAAAGTGTAAGCAGAATGTAATCCGGGCTGCTACGGCAAAGCCCCACTCTTTTTTCCATCAGTTTCAATAATATATCATAACCGTTACCGTTAAAAAAAAAAAAAATTAAAAGAAAGAAAGAAAAAAAGATTGTGGAGAATGGGGACGTCACAATATTAGGGTGAATGGTTTAGTATGGTTGAAGCAATGAAAGACAAAGGCCTGTTCTGGGATTCAACTCTCAAGGAAAATAAGCTATTCGATTGAGCACTTGGTAAGGAAGTTGCCCATGCCTCTATGTTGAGTAGATTGTTTGATTGTATTACATTTACATTAAGATGTATTTGTGCCTCAAATTCGTCTATAGTTAGATCAGATAACATATCACATCTATTTTCATATATGCTCTTCTTCCATATGTGCTAAGGACTTATGGTGTTTCCTTTACAACATCTAGTGCAAATGCTAGTTTTAAATCTCCCATTAGTCGATTTTAAGGAACAAAATTATTTTTATAAATATTACTAAATTTATTGTAAAGAATTATTTTATTGTATTATTAAAAGATCCACATGATATGTACTTAGTATAAAGTATCACTTTGATTTTAAAGCATCTTAGTTTCTGTTTTTATATCATTCACCCAAAATATAAAATATTTTATTAAAACATATAAAACAAGTAATAAAATGAAAAGAAAGGAAAAGGGTGTGAAAACCAAATGAATCTTATAAAATATAAAAAAAATTCAAGAAAATATAATTGACAATCATAAATATTTTGAAAATGTTTGAGTTCCAATAATAAATAGATAAATAAACTTAAATAAATTTATATGTTTGAGTAGATATTTTTTGCTTTTCTTGAGATCAGGTGACCACTACGACCAATGTTGAATGACCATTAAAACTTGTAACTTTATATGGTAATCTTACATGTCGTATTGTAAAATTTATCTTTTAGATGCCACCCAAGAGATTTTTTAATGAAGATGCTGATGACTAGGATCATGAAAATGTTAGAGTTCCAAAAAAATGTACTTAAAATTGTAATTGGTTGAGTCGTAAAGTTTATCCTTCCCTTATTATTAAAAGGTTTTTTCGAACTGGTAAGTTGAGGTAGTAATCCTATGTACTCTGATGTAAAATATAGATGCCGTAATGTAATGTCTTGTTAAATATTTTGACTCCATCAAATTAGATTAAAAAAAAATGGAAAAAAGTAAAAAAAAATAATAATTGTAATTACCAATAAAACATTTTGACTCTTTCGAATTAGATAAAAATAAAACAAAACAAAATAAAATAAAATAAACATAAAATTAATAATGTACGAATCTTATAGGTTGAGTTGTAAAGTTTATCTTTGGGTTATTACTGAAAGGTTTTTTCAAACTTGTAAGTTGACCTAGTAATCCTATCTACTGTGGTGTAAAATATAAAATATTGATGCCGTAATGTAATGTCTTGTTAAATATTTTGACTCCATCAAATTAGATTAAAAACTAAAAAGTAAAAAAGTAAAAATAAATAATAATTGTAATTACCAATAAAACATTTTGACTCTTTGGAATTAGATAAAAATAAAACAAAATAAAATAATAAATAAATAAAAAAACATAAAATTAATAATGTAAGACATTTATTGGTTGAGTTGTAAAGTTAATCTTTGGGTTATTACTAAAAGGTTTTTCAAACTTGTAAGTTGACTTAGTAATCCTATCTACTATGGTGTAAAATACAGATACTGTAATGTAATGTCTTGTTAAATATTTTGACTCCATCAATTTACATAAAAAAAAACCTAAAAAAATTAATAATTATAATTAACAATAAAACATTTTGATTTTTGCAAATTACATAAAAATAAAATAAAACAAAACAAAAAAAATAAATTTAATAATTATAACCCATAGTTAAATTAGTCAAAGGCCATTTTAACCCTAAATTTACCTATCATGCAGAGAATCAAACATTTTAATATAAAAACAAGTTTTAAAGTAAAAAAAATTAATCCCTTAAAAACTTGGTAAATGAAAATTTAAGATAAATATAATTTTGTTTATTTATATATCACTCAACAACTTTTTAACCTATAATTATGAAAATGATGATAAAACCCTTGAAAATAATAGAATTCTAATTAAAAATCGTTGAAAGCCGTAAATCTACCTAATCCAACTTCTCTACTACCGTGTAAAACTTATCCTCTCATAATGGTGAAACTTATTTTCAGTATTATAAATAAGAATAATGGATGGTTATTTTTCAAGTAACGAGGAACGTATTTCTTCATTTCTTCCATGACCTTTCATCATCAGTTTGATTCTTGAATGCGTTCTTGCACATCTCCTGTATTGCTTCCAGCCCTGCAGCCGCAATGATTCCAATCGGATGGGCAACAGGGTTGGTAAAATGCTCCCAATAATCTCTCGATTATCTGGAGTTAGACGGCAGGCAGACTAGCGACTAGAAAATTTAGAGAATATATCTGGGTGGCCCTCCTTCAAACCCAGGATACGCAGTTGCAAGATATAGACGTGACCACGCTGAGAATCCTGTTATATTTTTCCACAGGCTTTCTTGAACTTCATGATCAGTACTGTCGGCATTGATGACGGATACGGATGGGAGGTTCAAGAAAGCCATGGAAAAGTATAGAGGGATTCCTTAATATTGCTTTAGATATGAACACCGTCTGTGGTTACCCAGGTCTAGAATTTCACAGTATTCAAGGCTCATCATGCTCACAGATGATGAAATATAGGCTCAGGCTACTGGTTTGTTATTTCTTATCTTAAATATTATTTCATTCTTTGTATTGTTACAGATGAAATACAGAAGTACTCACGCCGAGAACCCTGTTATATTTTTCCACGGCTTTCATGATCAGTACTGTCGGCATTGATGGTGGATCTGGATGGGAGGTTCAAGAAAGCCATGGCAAAAGATAGAGGGGTTCAATAACATTGCTTCAGTTATGAACCCCTTTTGTAGTTACCCAGGTACACAATTGCACCGTATTCAAGAATACGCTCACCGATGAAATATAGTCTCCAGTTACTGGTTATCTCTTATTTTAAAGAATCTTCGACTCTTTGTATTGCTCATTTGTCATGCTGTGGCATAGATCTATAAAAACATGTGGTTGCTTTATTAACCATCTAGGCGGATTGATGAAATATCAGGTGCAAACTTGTGGTCAGTTAAAAAATACTTGTTAACGCAGATGCATCATAGGTTTTTCTGTCACTCCGAGGATCTGGATTTTATGATGACCCGTAGGCCGTATGAGCACCTGCAATTAGGTTGCTTAGAATTCCTATCTCAACTAAGTCATATATTTGTATCATTAAAAGATGAAACAGAGAGTGCGTAAGAACTTGTGGGTTGAGTTCTTTTTCGCAAATTTCTTGTCTCTGGTATTATCTTTCTTGTTGGCAACATTGTCTCTGTATTATCTTATCTTTCTTGTTTTCTTATCTTTCATTTCTCTATGAGAACTCTTATCATAGGTTTTCTTTGGAAGTTTGATTTCATAGTTCCATAATTTGATTTATTGCTGGTTTCATGTTTGAAGCTTTATATCTGAATATCATATGTGAAGCTCAGCATTTTAAATGGTTGATAGGGTTGCATAAATTGAGTCACGGATGCTTTGCAGTAAGTTTTGCATAAAAATAATAACCGCTATATCTTATTCATATCTCATATGAATCCAAGGCAGAAAACAAGATCAGGTTGAATGTATATCTATGGTAAAATTGGATTGCTTATTCTCAGATTGGTGAATCCTACCATTTCGGTTGATTGTGATCAAGAAGCGAAGAAGCAAAGGCTATGTCAAACCTTAAACAAATTGATGCAGAACTTGATCTTTGTGCTACACGTGTCTGTCAAACAACAATTTTAGGTGTAGCACTGGTGACCAGTCTTGGCCTGCCTACCTTAGACTCGAAGTCTCAGTTACATTATATAATATATGTGTTTTTCTCTTTTAAAAATATATAATATATACATAATTTACATTGGAATATTTTACTTAACATGAGCATTGAAACATTTTATTCACTAACTATATTGAGGCTAAAATATGGCTAAAATATTTTTTCATTATTATTATATTTTTAAACACAAATTAATATTACTTAACTATAACACATTAAAATATTTTATTTATAACCTACATTGTTTTCTTTATTATAATTAATACTTTTGAAATGTTACCCATTAAATTTTTGTTAATAATTAAATGAATTATATATATCTTTCTATTATTTTTAAGGTTGATATTTTTTACTTTAAATTATATCTTTTTAGTTATTAAAATATTTTGTTAAGATTTATATATATTTTATATTGCAATAAATTAATAATATAAATATTCAAATAATTTATTTATGTT
>APFE031476792.1:0-11763 GCA_000404065.3 Pinus taeda
TTCCATTCACTTATGGCATCAAAGATTGGGGCATATGAGTGAAAGAGGATTGAAAATTTTGGCTGACCGAAAGTTACCTCCTAATCTAAGATCTGGAAAATTGGATTTCTGTAAACATTGTCTGTTTGGTAAACAAAGTAAACAAAAGTTTAAAACAGGCAAACATACTAGTAAAGGTATACTTGATTATATCCATTCAGATGTGTGGGGTCCAGCTCCTACAGCTTCATATGGTGGTGCGTCTTATTTTGTATCATTCATTGATGACTTTTCTCGGAAAGTTTGGGTCTACATGTTGAAAAAGAAGTCTGATGTTTTTATAGTTTTCAAGCAGTTTAGAGAATTGGTAGAAAACAACACTGGTAGAACTATAAATTGTTTAAGAACTGACAATGGTGGTGAGTTTTCCTCCAAGGAGTTTGACAGCTATTGCAAGGATGCAGGGATCGAGAGACATAAGACCACGGTTTATACTCCTCAGCAGAATGGAGTTGCTAAACGCATGAACAGGACTCCTCTAGAGAGAGCAAGGTGTATGCTGAGTAACGTCGGGTTGCCGAAGGAGTTGTGGACGGAAGCAGTGGCAACTGCTTGTTATGTGATAAACCGATCTCCATCAACGGCAATAGACTGCAAGGTTCCGCAAGAGGTATGGACAAGACACCCTTGTGACTATTCTAAACTCAGAGTGTTTGGTTGTGATGCATATGCTCTAGTGCCTAAACATCAGCGACCTAAATTAGATCCAAAGTCTAAAAGGTATATCTTTGTTGGGTATGGTGATGGAACAAAGGGATTTAGATTGTGGGATCCTACTACCCGCAAAATCATCATCAACAAAGATGTAAGGTTTAATGAATCCTCTCTTGTACCGTTAGATGTAGATAGAAGATTGAAACAGGATGATGTATCTGATTTCCAGCATATTCAGTTTGACAGCATTTCTAATGATAGTCATAATGACCATAGTTCAGATTCTAGTCATGAACAAGTTTCAGAATCAGATTATGAACAGGGTTCAGATGGAGGACATGAACAGGTCTCAGATGGCGATCATGAAGAAATTCCTACAGTTGATAGACAACCCATTGTGGAAGCACCAGAAACATTCTTAAGGAGATCTACAAGGATCAAACGTCGTCCGAGAAGGTATGATGATTCAGTTGCTTTGATCGCTAATGATGATGAACCTTTGTGTTATCAGGAAGCTGTAGAAGGCTCAAATAGTGACAAATGGAAAGCAGCCATGAAGGAAGAAATGATGGCCTTGAGTAAAAACGGCACATGGGATCTGGTGGAGCTTCCGAGAGGCAGGAAAACTGTGGGGTGTAAACGGGTCTTCAAGCTGAAACGGGGTGTGAATGATACGGAAGACAGGTACAAAGCTCGGCTGGTTGCAAAAGGGTTTTCTCAGAAAGCTGGCATAGACTTTCATGAGATTTTTTCACCAGTGGTTAAAATTGTTTCAATTAGAATTGTGTTAGCATTAGTGGCTTTGTTTGATTTGGAATTGCAGCAGTTAGATGTTAAGACTGCATTTCTACATGGTGATTTAGATGAGGAAATATATATGGAACAACCGGAAGGGTTTGTTCAGCATCGCAATGCGAAATTTGTCTGCAGGCTCAAGAAGTCATTATATTGCCTGAAGCAGTCGCCTCGGCAGTGGTATAAGAAGTTTGATTCTTTCATGTTGAGTCAGAAATATGTTAGAAGTGAATATGATCATTGTGTTTATTTCAAACAGTTGAATAATGGCATGTTCATTATCTTAGTGTTATATGTTGATGATATGCTTTTAGCAAGCAAAAGCATTGAAGAAATCAACAGGTTGAAGACTCAGATGGCAAGGACGTTTGATATGAAAGATCTAGGAGCGGCAAGACAGATTTTGGGCATGGATATTTTCAGAGACAGGGGCAATGGTAAGCTGTGGCTATCACAACAGAAGTATGTTGAGAAAATACTTTTGAGGTTTGGTATGAATAATGTGAAGCCTATGTCGATCCCTTTGGCTTCCCATTTTAAGCTTTCTTCAAGTTTATGTCCTAATACAGATGAAGAAAAGGATTATATGTCTCGAATTCCATATGCCAATTTAGTAGGGTGTTTAATGTATGCGATGGTTTGTACGCGACCAGATATTTCTCATGTTGTTGGGGTTGTCAGCAGGTACATGGCAAATCCGGGTAAAGAACACTGGTTAGCAGTGAAATGGGTGCTTCGGTACTTGAGAGGCACAAGTAGTTATTGTATTTCTTACCATAAGAGTAGTGAATTTGTTTGCGGATATGTTGATTCCGATTTTGCAGGTGATTTGGATAAGAGAAGATCAACTTCAGGGTACGTCTTTACTCTTGCAGGTGGAGTTATCAGCTGGATGTCAAAGCTACAGAACATTGTTGCTTTGTCCACTACTGAAGCAGAATACATTGCTGCTTCTCATGCTTGCAAAGAGGCGGTTTGGTTGAAGGGTTTGCTTGGTGAGTTTGGTAGGTTACAGGACAACATCAGGTTACTTTGTGATAATCAAAGTGCAATACATTTGGCTAAGAATCCGGCCTATCATAGTAAATCAAAGCATATTCCAATTAAGTACCATTTTGTAAGACAGGTTATCACTGAAAGGGGAGTCTCTCTTGAAAAGGTGCATACAAAGGATAACTGTGCAGACATGTTCACGAAAACAGTTTTGTTGGAGAAGCTACGCTGGTGTTTGGCTTCTCTTGGCTTGCAGAAAAGATAAAATAATAATAACAGGGCATCAGGCGAATTGTTGTCAAGGTGGAGATTGTTGAGATTTTCTGTTTTAAGTGAAATAGGAAGAAATCTCTGTGGGTGACAACAATAGAAAATCTGTTGCTGGATTATCTCCAGGTTGTTGGGAGCAAATTAATGCATCCTAAATTTGATGTGAGAGAAGTTAGATTCTCTCTACTATAAAATAGGTTGTCATACGGATAGCTGGGAGAGTGTGTGTAAGGATTTTTTGATGTAATCTCCAAATTTTTATTTAATATATTCCTGATGCCTATGTTTGGTGGACGTAGCCCAGATTGGTTGGGTGAACCACGGTAAAAACTGTGTTATGTGCTTGCTTCTGCTGTGTGTTTAATTTGTTTGCTGAGCACCTGATCCAACAAACATTGAAGAATCACATCTTAAAACCATTCCATATAAAAAAATTAGCTCTTACTTCTCTACTTCGTACAACAAATTTGATTTCAAATGTCATTTTTTAGCTTCAATTGTGACATAATTTTATTAAATGTGCATAGATATTAAACTTTGTTCAAACATATGTCAAACTTCACAGTGTGTGCATATCAATGTAAATCATTTCTTTTTGGATGTCGAGAGAGATATGTGTATGTTTCTCTCTTTCTTTTTTTCATATTAACGTGCGTTCTCCTTTTAAAAGGGGAGATTCATCAACTCTTTAGTTTTCTTCTTAATTTTCACATAAATACACAACTCTTTTTTTCTCTCTTTCTTTTTTTCATATTAACATGCTTTATGGTTTTAAAAGAGGAGATTCGTCAGCTCTCTGGTTCTCTTCTTAATCTTCACATAAATACACAGTTGATTGTTTATTTATCAGATTTATATCAACCCATAATCGGGCTATGTTGGGATGCTAATTTCAATATTTGAACATGGACTATATATAAGATTAAATAAGCTTTACTATGAACAAAAATGACACTTACCCAACATATATCTCAAAACTAATGTTGCCACGATAGCCTCGAAATGTCTCTACTCTTGCACTTGAAAGTGCTATGGGGAATCAAGCAAGACAAGGCACGTGATAATGAAGAAATACTAAGAGTGCATACATTTGTATTTTAGGTATGCACTACTTCATTTATTTTCTTTTATTTCAGTAAGTAGCTCCCTTGGAAATGGTTGAGAAATGGTATAAATCTTGCCTTAAAGGAATTTATTATTTTATTCTTAACAAGAAAAATGATAGGTGGTTTGTTGTGCCTCAAAGAAACATTAACTTCCCAAAAAATAGTAATAAGGACTTCTTTGCACCTTCAGCTTGCTATGAAGTCAATCAAAATAGCTCGTTACTTGAATTATATTCATTGGGTATGAAGCTTCCTCACGAACTAGATCACCACCAATTTGGATACCAACTGCAAAAATTCTTGGGTTGCAAAGATGAGATGGAACCAAATCGAATTGTGAAAGCTCGTAATGGAGGAGATAAATTTGTAGGTCACCAATATATTGAGAATTGACCTATCTCATTTTGTGAGGACCTATGTCAATTTTCCATCTTTTGTAAAACATTCATCAAGACAGGATTGCCAGTGAATAGTAGATTCAAATGCATATAGATTCTTACAATTTTTTGTTATCAAATAAGTCAATTCAAATTATACAAGGGTATTGAAATTGTGGAGATAACCACTTGATATGAATTTAATTTTCCACCATTTTATGTGATTCAAGCTTTGTATTTATATGTTAGAGTGTAAACTCTCTTCTAGGATGGAGAAATCTTAAACATTTTTCCTTTGCCTCATAATATGTCATAAAAACTCAGAATCTTGCGTGTTCAAATTCAATGACATGAATGTATTTTCAGCAAACCTAAGTGTGTTGGCTTATTATTTTCAAGGATGCTTTCCAGAATCGTTAATTTTTGGAAATTGTTTTTCTTTTAGATTTAAAATGACTTTGCTGTTAGCTTTAAAAATAATGGAATATTTTTATTTATTTTTAATTTATAAATAAGAGAGGTTTAAGGTAGTTAAAATCACTATTTGGGAACTTTGAATGTTGAAACCAGCTAAAAGAACATTTAAAATGATTTTGTTTATTTTTTTAAAAATACTTTTTCATATTGTCTAGAGACAATAGTTGGAATCATGGACATATAATCTCTACACAGACAATATGTTTTTAATCTTACTATTGTCTCTAAAGAGACAAAAATGAAATTGTCTCTACATAGACAATAATTCCTATGTCTTTATAGAAAAAATAATAATATGTGTTCTATATTGTCCTTATAGAGACAACTTTTTAAGACAATAATTTTGAGACACTAATTTTTAGACACCCGCTTAAAGACCATATTTAAGACAATACACAAGTTTTTTTTTCTCAAGTTAAGAAAACACACTACAATTTCAAAAGTGTAAACACACATTACACACTTTCACAACAATAAAGAAACAAATAAATTGTAAAAAAACACATTCAAATGCAATTTCAAACAAGTAATCACATGTTCAAATGAAATTTCAAACAAGTGGTCCCATAAATACAAATTCAAATTTACAAAATTGTCTCTACCATTCACACACATTTACAAAAGCAAATATAAAATGTAAAAACTCAATCAAGCATTACTAAAATTCAAATCAATCTAAAAATTAATAAATATACATTTTAAAAATGTAACGAAACCCGTGAGCTTACACAGAAAACCCACCCTTTAGGCTCCATAAATTTAAACTTTTTCTTCTGTTATGGCATAGATTCACCCCTTAACTCAAAGGTTATGTTCCTTTTTATTTCAGATCAATTTTTTAGCTTTGTAACTATATCTATCTTCATAACAACATAAGTATGGAATCCATGATAATACGTACTCTTATAGTTTTTGTGGGGTTCACGATGGGATTCTTAATTTCTTATGACAACATGGTGTAATTGATCTGAACCATAGTTAGATGTAGTACCACCTAAATAGTTCCACATGCACCATGGTTTTATGCAAATCTTAAAACAGAGATACTATGTAGTATTAAATTCAATAGTGGTTCCAATCATGATCATGAAATAATTATTGTTAATTTACACTGCCATCCTCCTTAAGAACAATTTATAAATTTGTGGAGGGAAACTATTCCTAACATACAACTCATAACATTCGTTAGTTAGTTCTTTTTCCCCATAACTTAAGTCAAATGTAGTTAACCTAATTGGGCTTTGGAATCACCATTCTACAGACTTAGTCAACTAGTATACAATAGGAAGAATGACTAACGTAGCCTTTTTGAGTACACATGCAATAGATAGTCGGTCTAACCTAGACTACACAGTTAAATGCATGCATCCATGTCTTGTACCCTTTATCTGCCCATTTAACTAGAGATATAATGTAACATAAAATACCTACTATATTCTTTCTTTAGCATAATGATGATCAACTCTAGATTCTCTAGGCAATTCAATAATCCCTACATATCTATTTCATAAGCCAAGTTTGTGCAGCAATCCTACCAATGCATAAGAGTCCCATATGGTTTATATCATGAATAACCAATAACAAACCATATTATGCTCCTACCTCTACCTCTACTTTTGTCGGCAGTAAAAGTCACATGCTTAAAAATGAGTTTAAGTACATGAACACATAACATTTCTAACACATATCTAACTCAATATGGGAAAAGGACTGGTACCCTTGGTAAGTGAAATTTGTCATAATGCATGGATTAGATAACATGTACCTCAACCTCATTAGTCCCAAACATAAAATCAAAATCATTCACCATGTATAGATATCATTCTTTACACTATTAACACACATATAGTTAAACGAATATATTGAAAGAATTGCAGCAAATTGCAAAATAAGGAGCAACATACACTACGTTCAATGCATATGAAACCAACTAAAACCTCACTTGGAGAGCAGAGCACCACCACCCAACCATGAATCACCTATGATTCCCCCCAAGACGAGGTCCTTTCCAAGGATCAACTATCCTCAATTGATCAATGCACTAGGTATTTAATACACTATTTAATGATTTAGTTTCCATTATCGATGTCCCACTATTATGGATTTTTCCATTTGCCTAGGTATTTTTCAGAAAAGCCCATCTTTATCTCCCATGAGGCTTTTCCTCATAAAATCTTGCCTTTATCTCCCGTAAAGCTTTTATGTCTGATGGATCTTTATCTCCTATCTAGCTGATGGATCTCCAAACCATCCAAGTTTATCTAGAATCACATCTAGAAGCTTTATCATGAAAGATTCATCTCTATCCCATTCCTTAATGGGATTTGTAAAGAATCTCCTCTCTCTTGGTTCTCCACCCTCTAAGTGATTTATTTTATTAATTTATTTAATAACACGTTCTTTTACGTATTACATATCACCTAGCTCTTCTCATCTTAGGTTTATAATAGTTTAACCCACAAAGGAGGATATCACATCGAGTTTTCCTCAACTTAGGTTTACAATCATTTAATACACAAGGGAGGATATCACACCTAGGTTTAACTCACTTGGGTGCACACAAGAGAGGGGTGTTACATACTCCACCCTTAAATTTTGCACCATCCTCGATTTATCACTGCACCATTTCCTCATTCACTAGTAGTTGTTTTCTAAATAAACAGCTCTCATGGCTCTGCCATCTGATGCAATTTTTCTGATGTACATAGGTCCCAAAGAGTGCTCCTCTTCCATAGCTACATTGGTCTCAAGGAGTGCTCTCCTTTCATAGCTATCTTAAAATACTATTGTCTCAAACTCTTTTTGTCTAGAGTATAATGTTTTGTCTTAAAATAATTTTTCCTTAAACTCTTTTTGTCTTAAAATAATTTTGTCTTAAATTGCTTTTGTCTTAAATATAAAGTTTTGTGTTTAAATGTTTGTCTCAAACTACTTTTGTCTCAAACTACTTTTGTCTTAAATATAAAGTTTTGTCTCAAAATATTTTCATAAATTGTTTTTGTCTTAAATATAAAGTTTTGTCTTAAACTATTTTTTTCTCAAATATAAAGTTTTGTCTGAAAATATTTTTGTCTCAAACTATTTTTGTTTTAAATTTTATGTTTAAGACAATTCAATTGATATTAAATTTTAATATAAAATAACTAAAATAAAAAGTGATTTTTTAAGACAAAAAATTTCTTTTGTCTTAAGAAAAATGTCTTAAAAGTACCCTTAGTGTAGTAGTGTTCCTAGAGGTCTCCAACTAGTTGAATCCTTCCTTGAGGATCCTTGCTATTGATCTAAGCTTACTATTTTTGCAACCACATCAGGGCGAGGATTAGTAGATTGAATGGGTTGATGTTCCCTTGTAGTAAATTTTCTGTAAGAGGTTGCTCTACTCCCTCCTACGTCATTAAGCATGCTGGCATGGATTACAAACATAGAAAGAGTGATAAGGAAGTTGAGAAAAAGGTGGGGTGGGGATTTTCCCAAAGACTATGACAAATAAAGTTGAAACACTATCCACAATATAATTTTCCTACAACAACATGTTTTTTAATTACTTTAGTATACATTTTTTATCAATAACTTAAAATCACACTCGCATCCTTGTAGAGAACATTTAGTAACATTTTTTGGAAAATATTTTTTCACATCAAAATTAATAAAATAAACTTTACAAGAAATGAATCATTTACATAAGTCCATAGAAAAACATATCATAACCAAGAAACTCATGAAAATTGTAATAGCTAAATAATTAACTCATTTAGAGACACCATGAATTCTTGGCATAAATTAATCCAATTAAAGATGTGATCATATTTCTTCTGTGCCTCCTTCTAACAATCCCAAAAGCAAAGGTGGACTTAACTTGAGGCCTATCCAGCTGCCCTGGAGGTTCTGCATAGACTTTTTGGAGAGAGGAACTCGTGCCAAGGCCTCCCTCATTCTAGTTGGAGTGTAGTATTCCTTCATTTTTAGGTTGTGGGACAATCTGTTCCACCTACGGGTGCAATCATGAACACAATTGTCCCCCAATAGTCACTCCATATTCTCAAAGTGTGCTATGGCCTGAATCTACCGATCCATGTACTCTAACAGAGCCTGAGAGTTGGTTGTTACGTGCTGGCAGGCGGATATCAATGTTGTGGGGTCCCCTAGCTCTACTCTAATCAGCAATGGTTCCTATAGTTCTTGGTCCATGACATTTCTAACCTCTGCCACTCTTTTTTCTTCGTGGTTTAGCCATGAGGTCATTGCCATCAGCTGCATGTCCCCTACTGTTGTGCTGGGGTCCCATGAGGTTATGTTTGGAAGGGCCAAATTATGAAGGTAGAACTCTGATAGCTTGCCCTTGTCTTCTGATGAACTGCTGTTACATAAATCCATGAACTGTTGGGGGTTTTGGATTCGGGTGATACCCCTTTGTGCCAACGTGTTGATTTGGAATTGCAGCCACTGATCCTTGAGGTATAGGCCATAGGATCTGGCCGGCTGCATACATTGTAGAGATTCCATTGCCCAACTAGCCATGCAGGCCAGTTGTGCCTCCTTTTCTTGTATCTGTTGTTTTAGAGATTGCATCTCTAGGCCTGTCTGCAATTCCCTTTCCTGTAGTTTCTGATTTAGTTCCTCAAGATCAGCTTGCATTCCTTCATTTCCCTGAGGCTCTTCTGTGGTGTCCTTGGTTGTTATGTCATCTTCTTTCCTCTGTCCTTGTAGCTGTAGCTACTATCTAAGAAGCTCATTCTCTTCTCATTGCTTGGCCTGTTGGGAGCTCTCCACATGTCGTACCCTTGCCAACTCTCTTTGGGTCTCCTTGAGCTTTTCCTCTAGAGGGCCTATATACACCACCCCTTTGGATTTAGCGATCTTCATCCAAGTGTGGGTATGTACTCTTCGAGGGGGCAACATCCTTTACATTACATAAATGAACAATTTTTGGATGATTCAAATGACAAAACCTCCTTTCTATATATAGGAGTCTAAGGAGTCACAATATAACCTAGCCGACCTAACGATAATCATATAAAGCCACAAAAATAATAATAGAGAGATTCTATGGGGCACAGTAATAACAATATGGGGACAATAGGGGCACAACAATATTAATAAGGGGTATAACTACAATAGTAATGGGGTAATTACTAGTATTATAGGGACCCAACATGCCCCTCGCCTTCAAAAAAGTGTTTTCCTCAACGCTTAAGTAGTTCTGGATACTTCTGCATAAAATTCTCATCCTCCCATGTGGAATCTTCAGCAGATAAGTTCTTTCACTTGATAAGATACTCTGAAATTGATGGATTTCGTAGCTGTCGAGTTCTTGTTTCTATGACTGCTTCTGGTTCCAATATAATTTTTCCTTCCTCATCAAGTTCTGGCAATATTGTTTGAACTGGGAGCTTTTCGCCTATAACCTTCTTTAAACATGAAAGATGGAAAACTGGGTGCAATCTAGAAGTTACAGGAAGCTCCAATTTGTATGCCATAGTACCAATCTTTTGCAACACCTTGTATGGACCATAATACTTTGGTGATAATTTATTATCCTTCCTAGCTTGCTTGAGGGACATTTGCCTCTATGGTTGTAGCCGTAGGAACACCCAATCACCTACATCAAAACTTCTTTCGCTACGATGTTGATCTGCCTGTTGGTTCATTCTATTTTGTACCAACACGAGGTTATCCTTTAAGAGTTGGAGGACTTGTTGTTGATGTTTGACGTGATGTTCCACTGCCTGAACCATAGAATTTTCTCTTAAACATGATGTGATGGATAGTGGCTGATACCCATAAAGTGCCATAAATGGGGTCATTTTTGTTGCTGTATGGAAGGAAGTGTTATACCACCATTTCGCCAAAGGCAACCATTTGACCCATTGTGTCTGTTTATCAGATACAAAGAAACGAAGATATCCTTCCAAACATATGTTTACTATCTCAGTTTGCCCATCAGATTGAGGATGATAAGATGAGCTATGAGCTAACTGAGTACCAAGACAAGAAAATAATTCTGTCTAAAAATTTCCAGTGAAAATGGGATCTCTGTTACTTACAATAATCTTTGGGTTTCCATGTAGCTTTTGATTTGTTTCCATAAATGCACTAGAAACTATACTCGTTTTAAATGGCTGTGATAATGCACAAAAGTGTGCATACTTGGTAAGTCTATCAACTACCACCATGATGACACTCTTTCCCTCAGACTTGGGTAAACCTGTGATAAAATCCATTGAAACCTCCTCCCAACATTGGCTTGGAATGGATAAGGTTGTAATAGACCCGGTGTCTTAATTGTTTCAACTTTATTTTATTGGCAAACCAAACATTCCGCCACAAATTTTTGAATATCCAATTTAAGGCCACCCCAAAAAAATCCTTCTTAACCCTGTGGTAAGTTTTTAAAAATCTTGAGTGCCCTCCTAAGGGAGAAGTGTGCAATTCCATAAGAATCTTTTGTTTTAGTTGGGAATTCTTACAAAGTTATAAGTGATCTTTGTACCATAAAGAATCATTTTGCCAACTAAATGTATGTGACATAGTTGAATATTGTTGTAACTTTCGAATAAGTGCCCACACCATTCCTCCCTTTCTTCATTTATCCAATCTGGTTGGATAATAGAAATGGTTCACAACAATGCTTCCACATCCTCATCCTTTCTTGAGAGTGCATCTATCACCACATTTTGCTTCCCTTTTTTGTAGATGATTTCTAAGTCATAACCCAACATCTTTGTGACCCACTTTTGTTGCTCTTCAGAGGATAATCTTTGTTCTAAAAAGTATTAAGGCTATCATGATCCGTTCTTACCTTGAAGGGTCTTCCCATTAGGTAGGGTCACCATTTCCTAAGTGCATGGAGTATTGCCAACATTTCCTTCTCATAAATAGCTTTGTGTAAAAACTTTCCCTTGATTGGACGACTTTCAAAAGCAATGGGTCTTTCATCTTTGCATTAAAACAGCACCAATTCCATTTCCTGAAGCATCACATTCCACAATAAAGGTTTTTGTGAAGTCCGATTAGCTAAGACCGTTGCTTGTCGACATGCCTCTTTTAATATG